>JAMKCH010045615.1:0-10785 GCA_023653785.1 Ophioderma brevispina | reverse complement strand
TACTGGTTGCCTCCGCCCCACTCCATCTTAATTTCTACCAGTGCTTAGGCATGTGCACCTGCACCCTTCGGAGGGAGCGACCACTCACACAAACTGGAATAATGCCCTTCTGGACAACAAGGCACCTGCCATACACTGTCAAAGAATCCACCAAGCTCGGTAGACAGAGACTGCGCTCTCGCCGACCTTTCTGCCACACGCTGCTAAACTCCACACATCCAGTTCCCCTTCAACATCTTACAGACATGGAATACTACCTGGCTTGATAGACAATTCCCAGACCAGACAACTCTCCAGTCACCCCTAAAAACTAAACTCCACCTGGCAAGCAATCTCCACGCAAAGAGTGGGTCACCCTAAACCGGAATTCGCACAGGAGTCGGTCGCTGCAATCGCAATGCACATTGGGGCTGGGGCCATCGCCAGCCTGCCAATTCAATGTGGTTCTCCATCATAGACTTCGGATCACAGAGCTGCGGATCACTCTCAATGAGTGCGCTACCTTTCGTCCGCCGGTGGATACAGATATCTCAACCCAACCAATCAACAGTGAGTTGGCTCCAACGTTTTACAACACATTTAGCTGCTGCCTACGCAAGAAGAAGATGACAAAACAGCAGTCGGGGCAGGTGGGTCCTCCTACTAAGGCCGAAATTTCAAAAACATCTCCCCGGTTGTTTTTTGCTCGCTGTCGCGAATTGGCCACATTGCGGCGGGGTGTTAGCGCCAAGAAGGCTTGACTAGCTCAGTAGGTGAGACCTGTGCTATAACTGTTAAAAAATTTCGTAAATTTACGGAAATTTCGTGCAGCAGTATTTCCAGACATGTTATGGGTAAAATTAAGACAGAAATTTCTGTCAATCAACGGAACTTTGACAGTAATTTTTAACGACTTTGTCTCATATTATGGAAAAAAAATTGTATTTTTAACAGAATTTTTCCTAATTTAAAATTAACGGAACCAACAAAAAGTCCGGAATATTGCTGCCAGAATTTTTTGAAATATTTCCGTAAATTTACATTGTGTATGTTTTTTGTTTTTATTTTTATTGTTTTCTACAACAGATTTTACGGAAAATCTGTTTTCTTAATTTACGAAATTTTTAAACATTGTAGAGTTAAATGTGTACTCACCATACCCCATGGCCCCGGGCAATGGCCGTGATGACTTGCATCAAATGTCATTTTCTGTGTGCTTTTGTGCCATTTTTATACACAAGAGTATCATGTATCAATTACTTTTGAACAGAGATTACTATGACTAAACTGAACTGGGTCTTATTAGTCCCCTAGTGTCAAGGAGTGGCTTACCCTCACAAGCGGAGGTCATGTTGTGAGATTGATGAGGGTGATTATGTGTTTTAATAGATTAAGGCACAAACGAGTTAATGAAACTATGAAAGGTGTGTGACAAGTTAGTGAAAGTTTTTGTGTTTTTCTGGAAAGTGTAAAACATTAAGGCGTAAGTGTCACAAAACACACTGAGTGCAGCCATTCCGGTCGTTCAGTGGGCAAGTTTCCCGGTATAGTGCAAAACAATTCCCGATCGCAGGCCAAAATGACTCCACCCCGAGACTGACTCGCCTCGCCGTGGCAAAAGTGTGGAAAAGGCTGATTATCATGATATCCAAGTCATTTTCCTTTTCGATTTTCCCTAAAAATCAATTTACCAGGCGGCACTCGTGTCCCTCGCCACCAAGATGGCTATGCCTGATAAACATCAGTGTTCACAAAATTTCGCCTACCCGCGACAAAGGGCCGAAAAGTATCCCAATTTTTCACTTGTCGCTTAGCGCATTGAGGGCGCTATTTTTTACGAAAAAATGCCAGTTTAGTCCTGATTTTTTACCTATTTTTATTTATTTATATTCATTTTTTATTTATTTTCATTTATTTTATATTTATTATTTATTTTGTATTTCATACAGAACTAATTTTGTTATTTGTTGTTCTTTCTTTTTGTTCTTAATTGTTTTATTTTTTTCTCTATTCTTATTTCTTTATTAACACACCCTTTTATCTATTTTGCAAAGTGGTCCTAAAAGACGTTTATGTGGTCCTGAGAACTTAAGAACCGTGATGTACAGCTGACCTCCCCGACATTACTCACAGAATTGCAAGACCTCACAAAGAACGGCTATTATCAAATTCGTAGTCAAAAAAGAAGAAAAACCTGACTACAGAGGGTATCTTTGGGGTAGACAAATACTCACGAAGACGAATGACAATGCTCACGAAGTAAAGACTAATTTAAAATACCATTTTCCTGAGAAGGACCGTTTTGAGTACAGTTACATTCACACATAACTTGTAATAATAGCAATAATTAACAAGCTAAAATACTGGCGATAATACAAGATATAAATTCGTAGTCGACTACGTCACGAAGTTTATTACCGTATATATTTAACGATGTTTATGTATCTGATAATTCAGAACGTTTCTATCTGAACTAAATTACAAGATTCGTCAAGACTTAAATTTACCCTCTAATCCTCAGTAATGAATCCTGGTCATTGAAATTGTAATCCCCATCCAGAATAAAATAATCTCGGTTATTTGACCTGCCACCTGTCTCGCCTGCCTATCCATTCATTGATAACCTGACGAAATTCTATTAACTTAATCAATAAAGAATGCAAGATATTCATCTGCGGGCGATTTTAACTTTGACCTACACCAATCCTCACATCAGTCCACAAACGAATTTTTAAACACATGTTATTCCGCCTCATTTTACCCGAATTGATAACCGACACTGTTACAACTAAATCTTCCACTCTGATTGATAATATATTTACAAATATTCTTAATAACAAATAATCCAGGCTTTTATCAATAACACAGACAATCACAGATCACTTCCCCTAGTTTTCCATATACTAAATTGTAAAAGTACAACTTCCTAATCATAAATCCAACAATATTACCATTGATCGGAAATAAATAATGTTATATGCCTCACTTGTAATGACATCACAAAAGAACTGGAACAATGTCACGAACTGTGATTCTGCTAATGATTCTTATCATCTTTCATTTCTAAATTCACGATTTTATATGATAACATTTACCCACATGAAAGAAAATACACAAACGTCAAGAATCTAAACCTTGGTCACACAGTCATAATAAAATCAATTAACACTAGAAATAAATTCTCTAAAACTACCTTAAACCCCCAATGAGCTAAATAAAAATAATTACTTAATCAACCGCCAATAAATTAACCAATAATTACATATCGCTCAAAATTTATTTCACAAATAATTTACTCTTTAAAACAATATTAAAAACACTTGAAAATCATTAACAATATTCTTGGCCAAACAAATAAGCAAAATCCTACATATTTTCCACTGATGGTCCAGAAAATTAACGACCCAAAGACATTGCTAGAGATTCCATAGTCTTTGTTGAAATTGGCCCAAAATTAGCAGTCAGATCCATTCTCCAACCAGCTCCCATGATTTTTTCTAAAGACACCTTTTGAAAATCAGTTTTTTTTCAATCCAACAACACCCAAGGAAATTCTTGATATTATCTCCAAATTACGAAATGGTAAGAGTTCTGGTTTTGATTAAACATATTGAATCATTTAAAGAAAAGCACTGAGTTGGCTGTTCCAGTGAAGAAAGAAGGACGCTTGTTCCATTCTTAAAATTTTCAGTGCCCAGGAACAGTCGAAAAGTTACCAAATTTAGGCAATTTTAATTTTTCACGCCACCTACAAAAAGAATCAGAATAGCACAATAAGACCTTCTGTGATGAGAGTCAACATTGCAATGCATTTTTTATTCAATAAAGTCTTTGAGAAAAAGCCCTTTAAAATTTTGTATTCCTCTACCAACACACAGTAGAGTATTTTGAACGCTCTCTAAATACCAAACGGCGGAGTGCCCGTCTGTTCCTAATTCACACCAGATGATTACCGGGTTGTGGCTATAGACTAGGTAAACAAAGTTTGAGGTGTTTTAGCCACAAATTGCGATCCCAGCGTCAGCAGCGCAAGACACAACAACACACACAACAAATAAAATCACGCAGTGGAAAAAAGAAGGAAAGAAAGGAAACATACATACCCGAGCATTCGTATAATGCACTTTGACAGCCAAACGAAACGTCGAGCCAAGTGAAAAATGGAACTTCAATATTAGCGCCAGCCCTAATGCCAGTGGTCTGAGGGGGGGACAGAAGATATAGCTAATATTCTAATGATTACTTTGCTAAAATTGGTCCCGACCTTTGCAGACGAAATTCCTGGTATCGATATTCTTGATAATAATAATAATAATATTTATTTGAGTTACTTACTTATGAACATAAAATGCAAACAAAAACGAGTAACTCAGGAAGAACAATGGGCTACACAGCCCCAACCGTTATCATGGCAATTCTCCTCCATGGACAATACAATACATACATTAGACATACAGAGTGTGAAAAGAAGACGGCAATTTTGTATTAACTTGTAAGAAAATACGCTTACATAGAAACTTGAATTTTGGGAGAAGAGCTGGCCTCCGAGTGTGAAGTGGAATATTCTCCCAAAGTCTAGGAAAGGTAAGACAAATACAGAATTGTAGAAGGAATTAGTCCTTTCCCGCCAATTGTAGAAATCTGTCTGAGAAATCGACTTCTGTGAAAAAGTCCTTGGAAAGATGCTGGACCCAATAGCATTTAACAGCTTGAAACAAAACTGGCAACCGTTGGAATTTAAATAAATCATCTACAACACTCACTAGACCAAATTCAGACAACCTCGTGGTGTACTCTACATGCTCCCCAGAGCCCTGTTCCTATACATAAGGACTCTTGTACTCCTCTCTGAAACTTTTCAGTCTACTAGTGTAACCGGCATTATAATGGAGCCCAAACGACTACACAGTAAATGAGAAGAGAGAGGACAAAAGCTTTATAGAGATTCATGAAGAGCAGAGAAATGCATATTTTCTTGTGCACCTTATTAGGAAACCCACAAGACGAGAGATTTTGTTGTACAAGAAATCTACATGAGAGGAAAATGAAAGATTGGAAGAAAATAGAGACTCAGCCATTTCCACTACCGACCCAAAAAGTACTCCGATTTTTGCTGCAAGCTTTGTCTAGAAAAGATGCATAACAGCCACTTCTGGATGCATTAAGAGGAATCTTGTTTGTGACTGACCAACTGTAGAGTTTTGTCAGGTCCTTTTTGCAAATCACCTAATCATTTGGATTTTAATAGGTCTCACCATTGTATGGTCATCACAAATTGAAAAGATAAGAAGCCACATTTAAAGTAATATCACTGACAAAATAAGGAAACGGATCTGTCCAAGCACTGGGAAAAAAAAACAACCTTGATGCACACCAGAAGTGACAGAAGTTCCACTCAGAAAATTCACCCTCTGAAATAACCCTCTGTTTCCTGTCCATAAGGAAATTCTGGAATCAAAAGTAGAAGATACCATCCTTAACCACGATCATGTAGTTTCAATGATAAGAAGATTACGATCTACTTTCAAAGGCAGAACTAAAATCAAGAAAGACAGTGGCAACAAGATTGCAATTTTCGCCCCTCCGTTTCACTAATGATGTGAAAGAATTTAGACAACATTTCTCACAATTTCTACTTTGTCTGAACCCAAATTGATTGTCATCAAGATACCATGCTCTTCTGATATAATCCCTATACGAAAGCCACCATTTTTTCAAAGATTTTTTACACAAGACGACGAAGTTAAAGCACTGGCCGATAACTTGAAGTAGCATCTTTTTGGCTTACCAGAGCCTTTATAGATAGACAACATTAGCTAACTTCCAAGATTTTTGGAATTTTACCCATAGAAATAAACCCATTGAACAACATCTTGCATAAAACTGGTGGCCATTCTGCACTTACATGATTTCAAGAACTGGAAGAATTTCACTCTGGACGAGGAGATTTATTAGAATTTAAGTCAATGGAACAGACAGAACTTCATCACAACAGTAATAGGAGAGAAAGCTAGCAGGAGCGCCGCCATGAGAGGACAGAATCAGGAAGAGAAGCAATATCAGTAGGTTCATAATCATATCACCAAAATTTCAGAAAACTGCCTATTAAAAGCATCACAATATCCTTGTTATTAGTAATCTCCTGACCATCCACCTTGAAAGACATCTGTGGAGAATCTTTTACGAGCAGCCTTTATATATATGCCCAAAACTTCTTAAGATTAGCAGCAGCTTGCTTTGAAATATCAATAGAATAATCACGATGACTTTTCCTAATGCAAGATTTTAACTTGTTGCTGCAGTCTTTAAATTTTCTCCACGCGTCATCAGACTTACTTTGCCTAGCTCTTTTGTACAGAAACACATCGTCATTCACCCGGCTTGCATGCGAATCCTATTAATGAAGATTTTGTTTTTAAGGAATTCAATTCATTATCCAATAAGAAAGCGACAGGAATTGATGATATATGTTCTAGATTATTAAAATCAGATGCAAATGAAATTGTTGCTCCAATAACTTATATGATCAATTTTCCCCTAGTTACAGGTTCATATCCGAGAAAATGGAAAAGTGCAAGGATATTTCCCATCTATAAAGGGGGTGACAATCCCGTGACAATTCGGAGCCCTGTAATTACAGGCCCATCTCAATTCTGCCAATATTATCAAAAATGCTGGAGCGTGCAGTTTTTGAACAACTGTACGCTCACCTTGATTCACATGCTATGTTACATGACGCCAATCAGGGTTTAGGCCATATTTTTCTACTTCATTCTGCTCTTTTAAATGTCTGAAGACTGGCTTAATGGTATTGATAATGGACACTATGTTGGGATTGTAATGTTAATTGGACTTACAGAAAGCTTTCGATACTGTAAAATCATAATATTCTTATTGAGAAACTTTCAATGTATGGTTTGAGTGTACATGCAATAAATTGTTTTTGAAAGCTATTTGAAAGATATAGGATAAGACATGTGACAAGTATAAATGGTATCAGATCTAGGGAGCAGAGAAATATCTGTGGCATTCCACAAGGCTCGATTCTAGGCTTTTTTTCTATACACCTCAGCATGTTTCAAATGTTCAGGTTAGCATGTATGCTGATGACACAGCATTATATTACACTTCTAATAATATCACCGACATTTATGAAAATGATTAAGACCTTGAAAATGTTGCAATTTGGTTGCTGGAAATCAATAAGAGTTGAGAATTTCCCAGAGAAAAGCTTCATGTTTTGTAGACCTTTCGAAGGCTCTCTGACATGTTAATAGGAGAATGCTGCATATTCTCACCATCTACTGTGTCCCAGTTGAGAATGTCAAACGCCATTGCCATCATGAATGATAATCGATTTAGCTTTATTGTGCAGACCATGGATTGACCACAAAGGAGTTTCCTCCTAACAAATCCTCCTATCTCTCTATTCGCAACTTACTTAAAATTTCACGCGAAAATGACTATAAGTAAAAAAAGCAATCCCTTCCATTAACTTGCCTTTCTCCCTTTTCATATAAGCGCTACTTCTGCTCACCCTTTAGCTCTCCGTTCAACTATTTAACCATTGCCCAGCTAGTCTTGGGAGAGGAAACCAAATCAAGTGCTGCTTTTTAGTCCTTTAAAAACTGCAATGAATTTGTTTTTACTGTCTGTAATTGCATCCCATTACAAACACCCCAGCACTTAATCCCCGAATTACTATTAGTATTTAGAATCATTTTTTGTAAGAGGAAAACATTTAATGAAACAGTTAATTATATGGACTTATAATATAGACGTACTCAGAATGGTTTTCATCGTCATGGAGTATCCTTTTTCATGCATATTTTCGTCCCCCCCCCCGTGAACTTCCTCCGTGCGCTAAAATGGCAAAAACTTCCGCAAAAAGCTTATCGGTAATCGTTTCTTTTCCGTCCTTTTTAGCAAAAATGTGAAGGTAGCACCTTACATCACCGGGTTAGGTAATGCCGTCAAAGTCGAAGGGTGGGGGGGGGGGTGGTTGCCACCCAGGATATTTTTATGTGCCATTTTTTGAAAATATTATGTCCATATGGCTCTAAAACTCTATGATTATGTAAAACTAGCCAATTGCCATCATTTGAGCTGAAAACCGCATGAAATCCGATAATTCATACGTTTTTTTTATCGCAAAATGGAATTTTCGTCTATTTTTCCTGTGGAAAATGCCAATTTTTGCACAACCGCGGATTTGATGACGTCTTTGTGACGCCATACTAGGTATGTTGGTACTCTATTTTGGGTATCAATGGAAAGAGGAGGAACCATAGCTATCAACTGGTATCAAAATCATAAGCTCGGTGGGCTTTATAACAAAGTATAGAGGGGGTGTAAACCACCCCCCCCCCCCCTATGGTAAAACCGTGTTACATAAAAAAGCCGTGGTTTAAGACGAGGGTATACACAGGTGAACAGCCCAACGTGGTGTAAATTTGTTTACCCATTTTGTTGTGTGATTTAGCAGGATGATTTTGGCATATTTGCCCAAAAATGCTGAAATCATATGTGTTGGTTATCTAAAATAATTTTTAACTAAACGTTGTTTTCTGAGGGAGGAGTAGACGATTTAATCCTTTCTACTAACCCATTGAAATTTCGTGCCATATGGCACGATTGATCACTAAACAGGGTGTTGTAGATTGATAAGATGAAAATCTGTTAAACTGATTTTGGTAAATTTTGAATGCGTTTGATTGTTTAGAAGTTGTCATTAACATAAATTCAGAACATTTCTGCTGCACTACCCACGTTGATTTGCATTTTATTATAATATTGGATGGCTGAGGTTGATAACAGAAACAGATCGCCCGCAACCTAGATCAAATATCGGCGGAGTCGACGACGGGCCTGATATTTTCTTGGCGATGGCGATATTTTCTTGTTATCAGCGAAAAAAAAAAAGCCATCCCATATTATTTAATAGTATTATGCAAGAAGAAGATGATTTGACCAAAATAGTTTTAAAGACTCAAAACTAATAAAAACAGATTATTTGCTTGACGAGTTGCATAACCGAATGCCCAATATTTTTGCATATGTGCAGAGTCGTGTTGGGCGGTAGCGATAATCCGCCACGTGGATTGCACCACAGATGCATAATAATTAAAATATGGTTTAAAGAGTTACAGATATACTCCAAATGCCATTAATTTTTTATCCTATTTTTGGGTCCAAAAATATGGGTAATAAAATAGCCATAAAATATCATATCCACCCATTTCGTTTTTACTATACAGAAAATGATACCATAATTGCTATATAAGCACATACATAAAGAATGAAAGATTGGTATCTAGAATTTGATAAGAAAAAACCCGGTCAATTGGCCGATGCCCGGATGCATTCCTACAGATAATGGCAATATCCTCTTTATAGCTAATTTATTTTGTAATACTGAGCCAGGAGTCTTCATGGCACTCGATTAAGTCCAAGGTTTCTGCCGTTATCTGAAAGGACCTTTCAGATATTCCGATTCCTGTAGGATTGTACACGCCTTGTCACCAATCAGGGTTTGACTTACTTAAAACAAAAGTCTAAGATTTTTATATCATCTGACCAATTAGCCTTGGTAATCCACGTGTATCTAAATATACGTGCAAATTCGTCGTATCTGCCAAGAAATTGTATGTGTATTTTTTTTGTGTCCACAGGAAATTACAGCCTATGGCCTATGGGACGTAGGGAGAAACAAGCAATTGCTATAACAACAAACCGCAAGATCGGGATCAACTCAAATTGTGTGAATAAGTTTTCTTAAGGATATCTAGTGAACGAGAATATAAACAGAAGGGATGAATACCGAAATGCACCTTTAAATACCCACAAAATGGGCTTTTTGCAGAGATAGTGATTGCACTTTGATTCTTTTGTAATAACTTGAGGGAAACATCATTGAAGCCTCTACATGCATACTTTGCAAGTTCTCCGAAAAAAATATCCGTAAAAACTGGCATCCTGTTGCACATTTTGATAATATTTACTTATTTTGTTCAACTGGTATTGGATATTTTCTTTAACAATTACTTGGATAGATATCTATCAGGTGTATTGAGTGCATGTTTGGTCTCTCTGCTTGTTAAACCAAAGATGAAGCATGCCATCCTTGCATTTAATGATTTAATTAAACAAGAAAGAAGATGGCAGGTATATAAATGGAGTTATAATAAATTAAGTTTTTGGAATAACCAATCACATGCAAGCTGTGGTGTCCTTTCTATACCAAAGCGTACGTTACGATCCATACAGCTTGGGGTGTTCACTACAACGGGCGCAACCGCGGCTCAAAAGCACAAAACGAACCCCTCGCTGAAGTCGCTGCTATGTTTTAGAAAATTTCAAAATAAGTAGACCTCATTAAAGATACTGTCTGTCAATTCATTGTGAGAGGTAAGAGGAATTATTTTAATGCCCATTTAATATAAATAATGTTGACCTAAAATACATTATTTCACATCTATAGTACTATAATTTTCTCTACTCGTACATCGTTTGTTGCATTTGTGGGATAGGAATTTCGTAAGTAAAAATGTAAAAAAAAAAAAAAAAAAAAATTTTTTCGCAGTAGGCGAACCGCAGGATCCACGTATTGGAATCTACTATAAATACAAGTGTACTAACCACAATCATGTTAATCTTTACAACAGGGGTAATTTTACTAATTCATTAATATTAAATATTGTTGGACTACTTTCTACTTCCAGGAAACCTATGCAACTATCATTTTGCCCAAAATGGCGGCCAGTAAGAACTACAAATTGGCGGTTAAAGTGCATTTTTGTGTCTCAT
>JAMKCH010045614.1:0-33552 GCA_023653785.1 Ophioderma brevispina | reverse complement strand
GCGCAGCAGTTTGGAGTTTATACCCGCTCTCCGGCGCGCCGCACTGCCATCCCCGTCTACAATATGTATAGAAACAAGAATGAAGGATGTAAGATTAATCTTGAGTTTTATGACAAAAAGGTTCTGGCGGTCATTTTGGAATTATGCAAATTAGGAACACTTCCCTAAAATAGCTTTGGGGACCAGAAGAATCTGGGATCAGCAGAAAAATTTCATATAGAAACACTTTTAGATTGCTTTTACTAAAAAATGCCTTAACTAGTTGCTTTTGAAAAATGGAAACAGTCTACATAGGCAGCAATGCCTAGGTAGTTATCCTGTGGCCTAATCAGTGGTTCACAGCAAACAAGAAAGGGGGGTGGCATGTGCAGGAGCCTCGGGCACATGACATAAGATGCTAATATGCACTTTGCTCCAGAACAACGTTAAACTGGGGGGGGTGTACTTGACCCAAAATGGGTACAGGTGTGCGCCGGGTAAAAAAGCGAACCATGTTTATAGTGACCAAATTGTACACCCATAGGACCCCTTATATGGTTGGTTTCTGCAATTTTGACCCCCAATTTTATAGTTGGCTTTGAAATTTGGCACCTTTAATAGTAATCTTAGCAAAATCGGCACATTTTCCTAGTAACTTTTCCGAAAATCAGAAAAATCCACCATTTTCTTGTGATTTTACCGAAAATCAGAAAACGACCATTGTTTCATAGTAAATTGCGACCAAAATTGAAAAATGGACCCATTTATCTAGTAGCAATGACCTCAAAAAAAATGAACCATCAATTATAGTGCATGGTGGGAAAATGACCCATTGTTATAGGGGGGTGAAAAAATGTGACCCATATCGGCAGAACATATGTTACCCTACTTTTCCACCGAGTAACCCCCCAGGGACGAATCACCACCATTTCAGTGATGTGTCGCCCTCTGCATTGTCTGGATTATCCACACAGCATTTGCCAGAGGGTAAGTTTTTAAAACAGTTAGGAGGCATCAGGAGACAGCACTACAAGAGCAATGCCAAGGCATATTGACAGCCTGGAATGGGTGGCTCGAGTCTGACAACATACAACTGTTGCTGTAGAAGCAGAGCACAAAGTTCTGTTGGGCAGTTGGAGCCTGGTGTGCATTTGGTAGTGGACTGTGGCTATCAAATGAGCTAGTAAAATCTCTTCCCTTGGACACAGTCCAGTACCTTCCAATCGCCAGTGTATTTAGAAAATACGACCCCTGGTTTGGAGGGAGGAATATGATACCCAGAAAACACAAGCTCAGCTCATGTCAATGTATGTGCAAGTACAACCCACTGAATGTGGCCTTGGTGGTGAGCATATTGTTACACAGATGTTGACCCCATGCAAATCATCTCTTAATTTTAGAGCTTATTTTTATGCAGTGGCGACACAATGTTTGAAACTGATATAAAAATGATACAACTTCTGTTAAAAAAAAAAAAATCAGAAAAATCCATCGCGTGACTTGCCAATAAGGCAACAAAGGTCAGGATTAGTATGTTATAGCGCCCTCCCCTCTATGTGTCCATTTCCCAAAAGGAGGAGGGGTGTAAACCTTGATTTTTAAGAAAAAAAATCATTATTGCCGCAATGAAATTCGTAAAAAAAATTACACAGGATGAAGTCCGTGGTATAAATAAATCCAATTAGTTGTCAAAAGTGTGTCGCCACGATATTTTTGTTTTATTCTGTTTTGTCATAATAAATGAGCTCTCAAACAGCTGGTGTAACTATAGTGTATTGACAAGCCACCTGATTGTCTTTGGTGGAGAGTTGAGATGGAGTTCCAATCTGGTTTCATCCTCACAACACCAATACCGAAGCACCTTCTGATGAAACAAGTCCAACAATTCCAAGTGTTGTTGGAGATCAAATTCCACTGTTGACCCTAAGGATATTAATAGGCTCGCCTAACACAGATTTGGAGAAGTTGAGGATCGGGACCAAATTACCTAAAAAAATTACATTTTTATTCATTTTTTTAACGATTGGCCTACGGAAATAGGGTAGGTCTAATCTTACGTGCAAATTTAAGTAGGAATTTGTTAATTTGTAATTTCTGCCATAAACGGAGGACAGAAATCAAACACTCAGGGGCCACTGTGATAACAGGCCATTCCTCAACATCCAACTGTCAGATCAAACTGCAAGTTTGGATATAACTTTTTCTCCGAGATATCTAGTGAAACTAGGATCAAGAAAATACACTGTAAAAAATATCTCAAATTGTGTGGCATTTTGCATTCAAAGGTGGATGGATATGATCGCGAGCATAAAAAGGTAGTCCTTTTTCCAAAGGCGATGATGTGCGCACATGATATGGAGATACATGTAGGACAACAGCCTACTTATTTGCATCCACACATTCATGCCTTCTCCTTTTGGGGGCAGGAAGGAAGGTCGCCCCCCCCCCCGTTGAGAAGAAATCAAGACGATTTTCAAAGACCTTGTTCTGCAGGTAGATATATGAAATACGCTATGGTTACAAAAAATTGATGCACAAAATCCTCTATACACTACAATTCCCACATTAAAAATGCAAATTTCTGAAGCGACCTTGGCCGTCTACAAGGCGTTCAGAGCAGTAACAGGTTGGGAATCGATCTTATCGGCAAATTTTCCGACTATCTGACAAACGTTACCCTCAAATGACATATGACCTTGGCATGGACCTTTGACCTCATCAACAAATTGTTGCAGATATGACCAAGTTTGGTTTAACTCCAACAAAGTATGGAGAGATTAAGGGCAAAGTTCAACCCTTTTCACATCAACACAGACCAACAGCAACAACAGTGGACAAAGTGATCCCTATGGGTCTTCCTGCCTTAAGGGCGGTGACAGGTTTGTTCTTCTGCCTTAAGGAGCAGGCCGACCGCAGGCGACCATAAAAAAAATGATTGTTAGCAATCCATCATACTTTTTCGGAAATATGACATCGCAGCATTACACAGTGTAAAAGGTGATTTTTTTTTGCATCTCAAATACTCATGAATCCCAAGCTTATCCAAGTGATCGTATGGGCGTCACCATTTGTTGGACAAAAGAAAAGGTATTTCGCACAAATCCAAAGCACAACCATTAACACAGTTATCGGGACAAATAAATTGGAATGTAATTTTTCCTTTATTTATCATATCCTCAGACATCGAAGAGAGGGAAATCTGATGGAGGGTGCGAGGAGGGCTGCACAACATTTACAGTTTGACCATTTAAGTTTGAATGTTTTTAAGTTACAATTTGCTCTACTGTAGATTTGATCTAGATATGAGTTACTCTACCTGAAATCCAGTTATATAATAAATGCTACTAAAACAATAAAACGATACCCGAAACACGATTAATGGTCAAAACATGATCACATTTACATCAATTGCAAATGCGGGCTGAATTGCAAAATTTAAGTTTTGATTCAACTCGTTTTCTCGTAGAATATATCGTTGATGTGCCCAAGTGGAACTGGGCAAACCAGTTCAAGCCTATTTGGGTCATTTTTAAGCAGGGGTGTCTATTTTTCCAGATAATCAAAATTTCCCATCCTTGCAAACATTTGATCCCAATTTCTTCTGCAAAATTTCACATTGGTTCAAATCACCTAAGCATATGCCCATAGAGACCAAAAAAACGATTCCCACCTCAGGGAGGAATAACAGAAGAATAGACACCACTGATTAAGTTTAGCCACTCAGCACAAGGTGCACTCCCAGATCCCTTGTGATGTTCTCTTTCGGGCACACTCTTTGTACATTTACAATTCTACTGGCTGTATTGTTTAACACAAAAACAAACATTCAACTGAAAGTGGCAAGTTTACAATGCCTCAGTTAAAGACACTATCAGTGATTTGAAAAAAATATTTGAAATCTGAAGGGATAGCTTCAAAAGTGAAGGATAAGTTGTAGAATTCTCATAAGTTACCTTTTCCAGCTGGATAGAATTGACAGAAAAGGAAGAAAAAAGGCGTTGTTCCATGATACGAGTCGCCTATTCAATTACGTGTTGTAGTACGTGTCCGGACGGGAGGAGTAATGACGTAAAATTCCGATTCTGTTCCTTATGTGTAGGTTGCTTTGGTTCTTATCATTTGCAGGGTATGTTAGGCACTTTGTACTTGTTACATAATGCAAAAATTGATTTTGATGATTGTTTCGATTTTTCTGATTTAGCAAATCACTGATAGTGTCTTTATCAGGGGCTCAATTCTCCAGGGACAGATGCCCCCCCTCATAAAAGTTGTATGGAAAATCTTCGAGGAAGGTTGGTCCTTTTTGGTTAAATTGTCCTTTTTGCTACTCTGCCCTTTTTGCCTTGCGGCTAGGACAGTTGCATTAACGGTACTTGACCCAATCGGTTATTTAATGACCAGACTGGCTACCACAGTGCCCCGTATGGAGTTGACGCAAAGAAGTGATTTGATTACCATACAGTTACCTCAAATGAAGTTAATTGGACCACAACCTCAATTGAGTACCCTAAAATCCGGTAAATGTTCAATATCGTCCCAAGTATTGCAAAATGGAGGGGTTTTATAATCGCTTCATCATTGCCCTGTAACTATGTTGTGTTGCAGTAGCGCTTGACTGAATCAACTGCATACTTGGAACTTCTATACGAAACGGCTCCTAAATATCCTGTCAAACAATTGATGTTTATACATTTTTTTTTTACAAGAACTGACCTCAAGCATGCAATGTTTTTTTTTGCAATTAGCACTCTGCTTATGCACTCTGTATGTTTTGTGTGGTACTGTATTTGGGATTTCCTTTCGTTTTTTCATATGCAGTTCAAATCTTGCATTATGCATGTTCAGTTAAGAGGAAATGGACACATATTAGAAAAATAGTGAGTCCTCTAGATTTTCAAAATTTTCAAAATGATTTTATTTTGTATGGTTATAAAGCGTTTACATTAGTCCTCACCTGAAATGATACGCCCAATTCAGGCATTATGGGTAAACAGAAGATTTTGTAATTTAACATCGCACCGCTGTGGTGAATTAAATCAGCAGACGACACAGAAATGGAGTTAAACACAAAGAAAACACAGCCAGAGTTGATATCAGGTATGACCGTTTTGGACGGGTCTGTGACCTCTGTGGTTCTAACAATGAGTATGAGTTATGATATAGGACACATTGTATTTGACACATTTGTTGATTAAAATTACGGCAAACTTAAAAGTTAGCCTACAAATTACCGATACCTGGATGTCTTTAGCTTAAATTAATGTCCCTATCTATGTTCTGGGATCTTATTTTCATATGTAAAATATACATCTATATTCTTCCAATGGCCTAGACGACTATCATATGCGAGCAATTTGAAACAAATTAATATTTCTGAAAAGGTGGCCGAGTGCCGCTTATAATGTGATTGATACCTGATATATTTAATGTACTTTTGTATGTTACCGTAAGAATCACCTTTTATCTTAGGTAATTCAAACAAATACTATTATCGTCTACAAAACCACACACACATGACACTCTAGCACACACGTAGCCATAAATGCCATCAATAAATATATCTTTATAAATACCTATAATACATATTACTTCAGTTTTTCTATATCTCACATACACATTCACTAAATCACTTCTATTTACACATGATGTAGATTACATTTTAGGAAGAAATTTTACAATATATGTTCCCTAGATTCTCTCACAAAAACATAAAGCAAAATCGCCCTCTATTGTTTCAAATACAAAAAAATCTCAATAAAATATGGTCTGTCTGGCTTCTCTGAGGCATCATCAATGCGCTGCTATATTATAAATTCGAGATTAAGATTGATTGTGAAAATCCAACCACCAATTTTCCAGTTTGAGCATTTTGTGTGTGTGTGTGTGTGTTTTTGTGATTGCGAAAGGTTACAGTTGGTGATTCCCAGTATCTGTAACAAATATTTTATAATTTTTACTAATATGTGATGTGCACATAACTTCATGACAAAAAATTTATTTCACGTTTATCAATTCATTAGTCTAATCAGTGAATTGCTAATAGAAATACCTCAAAATAATCCAAATTCAGAGAGATTTGGTCAGTTTGAAATAAAAAAGATAAAAAAGTGTGACTAATTTAAACATACAAGTGCAACAAACCAAAAGCAATCTGAAAAAATCCACCTTAGCGTCCATTTCAACACATAGGGCGCAATTATATTTGGTTCAGCTGATATCCCTCAACCATCCTCTATATTATATCATTAAATTTGTGTAAATTAAAACAATGCTCAACCCAGGATCGTCAAAATTAGGGGCACGAAGATGAGCTAACTTACTGAGTGTTATAAACCAACATGTTATCACTGTTCTTGTACTCTTTACCCAAGTAGGCTTATTATACCTGGGTAGTCAGGGATTACGTAAACTAGCCCCCCACGTGATACTATAAATCAGAGAGGTAACAGAGGAGAGTTCCATTTCCTGAAATCCAAAATACAACCGATGGAAAGGCCCAATTTTAGCATAGCATCTGGTGAAGCTCCGAGAACGTATTTTCTTACACAATGTTAGTGTTATACGACCCCTTCTCTTTGTAAATTGGTCCTTAAAACTTGGCTTTTTGATGCCGTTTTTACATTTATCTTAACAATTGTGATTCAGAAATTGAAAAAAAAAAAAAGGAAAAGTAAAAAAAAAAATGTTTACATTCCAAATTTTTTTTATTTATGGCCAGAATCCGGAAATTCCAGAAAAGTTACATTTTGTATAATAATCCTACTTGAAAGAGAGCTCAGAGAATTAATGTGCATCTCCTTGTAGATAACATGCCAGTAGTTAACTCTTCACCGCACCCCCACTCTGACGATTCTGGATATGCCGCTGTAAAACGTTAGCACTGCATAGTTTCAAGCACTTGTTCACTGACCATCAGGTTCAGCAGTCGAACCCATTGATACGCAAGTGTTCATGTGATGTCAACAGGAAACTGCAAGATTCTTTATCAACTTGTATTTGAAGTTACCCCAATACTTCAGGGGTAGAATTTCGTTACAGAGTGCGAGAATCAGTCTTGATTCTCACAAATGAATTTTGCGGGAATCATCTAATTCACTACTGTGTTAAGTTCTTAAGCTTACGAGAATCAACATTGATTCACGCAAATCATTTTACGAGAATCTTTGCGAGAATCGATTCTCGGATTCTCGCCGAAATTCTAGCCCTGTACTTCATGTACATGTACTGCATCATCCCATGGCAAACAGAACATCCATATAGTTTTGACATATTGCGATCACAATTTCACCCTCAAGACCTTTCATGCCTTCATATTAAGCCACACTCAAACACACTTCTGCACCAAATGTTTTCCACTTTGAAAAAAATCAAAGTAATATGGTTAATTCAATACATTAAGTAGTTCTGAATACAGTATTAAAATGTATAATATGTACAAAGGAAAAGTTTATTTTTTGTTGGCCAGCTCTGGACTAAAGTTGTAATACTTTTTACTACAAACATATTTGCTGTTCAAAATAAATAAGGGTCAAAAGTATTTTTGTGAATAATTTTTAATATGTCAGGACATAAAAACATTTTAGTTAGGGTAATGGTCTTAAGGTTACTCCGCAACACTTTAATCACTTTTCATAAGATTTGCATGTCAATTGGCTTAAAAAATGACATATCATGTGACAAGACACAAAAATTCTGATATCAGGTTCATGATGTCACAATCAAAGTTGGCACATCTGCTTTTCTTTGACCCTATTTTATTTTGAACATTGTATTTTGACCATTTAGGAAATAGACGTTGGTGCTGAATTAGATCAATAAAAGGTGCAATGTGCAACAAAGAGAGGAAAATAATCACACATCTTTGGCGAGAGTGACACATGCAAATAAGCTTCACATCTACCAGTGCCTGTCACATAAGCAATAATGGAATGAATATTCTTCTTCGTAATACAACTTGGTGAAAAATTGATTGCACTTTGCATGACACCTATCACCGATTCGCTCCAATTATGCAAGGTTATGTAAATTTGATGTCTAGCTGTAGGTAGGCCAGGTAATGCTGGTAATATCTTAAATCTTTTCCAAGAGGAAGGTATCAACAGAATCTTCCTTTTGTTTGCTTTAGTCAAAATGTTCAAATTTTACTACATTGCAATAATGGGAGTCACGGGCACAAAGTGCTCAATGGCTAGGATACATTCCTTACTCTGTGATTCGCAATGCTCGCCATTGCTTGAGCCAGTTTTGGCTGATCTGATCCCAAACAGTTCCCAAATTATAAAGGTTACTTTAGATTTGTACTGCTGATGACATTGTCCAAGGGGGATATCGCAGCACAATTCACGGATTGCCGGAGCATTCATTAACAGTAGGAGGACACTGCATGATACACCTTTGCATACGCCTTACCTGAGCAAATTCAGGAATAAAAAAATTCATGGGGTACATCAAATCTGAAGAGGGTTACCTTGGGAAGACAAAAGGGAACAGAATGCCCCGAACCTATTTTGGCTATGAAGAAAACACTTCAAATTCTATGAGAAGATATTCATTCCCATCAGCCTCTCCTTGCCCATCTATTTGAGAAGATCAGACAAATTCTATGACTAATTATAACCGCAGTAGGAGGGCATGTAGATGAGGACTCCAATACCAAAACTGATGCGACTCATTTGCAAGAGCAGAGCGGGAAGCTGTATAAGCAGCCGAATTGCTGAAAGCCCTGTCACCCAAGACCGGTGTGCGGGAAACAGTGAGGAGCGTCCTTGTCATCTGCAGAACGCAATCATGGCCTGCCAGAATATACAAAGAGAGGGTATTCGGACAAGTAAGAGGGCAATTGTCCGGAAAATGCCCTTGTAAGTAAGAAGATATTGGTAAGGGTATTTATCACTGTTAACTCTACACCCCATGTGGAAGCCCAAAAGTTAACCCTGGGGGGGAGGTTTTAAATACAAAGCCCTTATTCCCAAGCACTGGTAACCATGAAAATAGGAATATTTTCCTTCAATATCCTAATAAACCTAAACGTACTTACATTATACCCTTATTAAATATGTTTGCAATTATTTTAGGCATAAACAAAATAGAAATTGTTGAGGGTCCTGGGGGACAGTGTGCAAGCTGCCACGCCATATTGAATGCCATCCCAACCTGCTGTGCGTAACATTGTGGCAAATCATTCCGTGCCGTTGAGTGACACTTGCATGCGACACAAAATGCTTTATAAAAAAAGACCACAAGGACTCAAGTTTTAAACTACTTACGTTCAATGAGGTAGGTTTTCCCGAACACTAGGGGTAAAACACACAATAAGAGATTGTCCTATAGGCTATGGGGCATGCCCTTCTGCGCTGTCGACTCGCAATCCCTATCAAGGAGGAGCGCACAACCAGGTAAATTATAATAAATTATGTTAAAATGTATAAAATCATCTGTTGCCCAAAATAAAACTGCACCTTTTCTTGAAAATGATAAAATGTCACTTCCATTATTTCCCCCAGATCAGTGACCATAGATAACTAGACTTCAGCCACCACTGGAGCTAAAGTATTTCAATTACCGGCCCGGATGTGGGGTCGAAAACACCTCAGATCCCTTTTCATCTGGAGTGCAGGACCACTTGATATATGGTTCTCGCGGTCGAAAAGACTTAGGTGTTACAACCTCTCCGATTTAGAATATTTTTGATAATAAGTAAGCGCAAAATACTTATTCTCATTCGCAAATAAATAAGTCTTGAGCTTCTATAGTGCGTGTTCAATTAACGTTTGTCGATGTTTTACTCATTTATCGAAAAGGAAGAAGACAAACAAACATCATGCCAGAAATGTTGCTGGGTAAGCTTTGACCTAAAAACTTGTGCCGAATTAAAATCCGTAACTTATTGCTTAACTTCATTTGTATCAATTTACCGCGCTTTCAGAACTTAGGGTCAACGACCTATCATTAATGTAAATGGTTAGTTAGTGCTTTAGGTCCATGGTTATGGTTGAAGGGGCGGGTATGTTGTACCTTAACCCGAATCGTGGAGGTGATAACACTGGCTATAATTGTAGATCTTAATAAAGGTGGTTGGTTCAGATTTTATGTGTATTGTGTTCTCTACTTGATATGAGGCATGGCCACTTGCACAAACACCCATCAAGTACCGTGGGAAACAAACTTGCGGTTTTGATGGTAGACGCCAATAATGCATGTTGCCAAAGTCTTATTCAATATTGGCTAATATTGAGGGTTAACACTAAAACGGCGGTTCTTTTTTATTACATTGGGAATGAAATGGTTTGAGTGCTCAAATGTCAGGGACAATGAGAAAAATACGGCCTTTATCTGATACAAAAATCGATATTACTTCCGGGTAATCAGGGGGGTCCCAAAGACGATCGGAAAACACGCACCTTTAATGGTTTGTTAAAAGTCTACACATATCCTTCCATTTGGTCCACTGATATTATGAAAAGAGAAATTGATGTGACTTTATCATTTTGATTTTTACGAAAAAGTGGCAGTTTTATTTGTGCATACGGTATTGTCATGTTAATAATTTATAAATAGTTTTACACGGGTGTCTTATCCCTTGAAGGGACTACGGCATTTGTTATGCCGCTTGTTATTTGGTACGCCCCTAGTCTAATAAAGTTCCCCTGTGTTTGTGCAAATAAACCTAGGGTGGACATACCACAAACCATGAATCATCATTGAGCCACTTAAAGACACTAGCAGTGATGTGATAAATCAGAAAATCGAAAAATCATCAAAAAATCGGGTTTTTGCATTTTTGTTAAAAGTTAGAGGTATCCCATATACCCTACAAGTGGTAAGTCTTGAAACTACCTAATAAGGACAAAATCGGATATTTAGTCATACTGTCCGTTCGGACACCTTACTGCAACAAGTAATTGAATGGGGATTCATATCTTTGAAATGCGGTTTTCTTCATGTTTCTGTCATTTTCTCCGTTAGAAAATATACCTTATGAGAGTCCTACAGAATTATCCTCACTTTAAGCTAGTTTCAAACTATGTTTTATCTTCGGGGTAATCCCACTGATAGCGTTCTTTAAATCTTCACGGTGATACTGCCTGGATGAACGAAATCAACAGACTAACCTTCCTTTGGGTAAATTGCTGGAGGAGTGGGAACCTCATTGAGCTTCAGTGGTTAGTACATTATGGTCTATGTAACTGTAATTTTTCATTTTCAAGGTAGCCTACCAATAAATCACATTCTCACGGCCATGGATCAGGAAACTTAGATCGACCAATGAGGCATAGACATTCAGCCATGAGGAGTCAGCTCCAGGTGGCAGATTCTCTCCAGGTTCAATGCAAGAGGGTTACTTGGTGATGGCAAGTCTTTCTTTTTTCCACAAGGCAACTCTCTTGAGCCCTTAGAGACTGTTCAAGTGGTTAGCTTTGCTAATAAACTATACTCTGGATTAAGGCGGTTGGCAGCAGGTATCGTCCCAGACATAGGGTGCTCACATTAGATACTTGGCAGCTACGCTCTTGCATGCTGTCTAGTGGCGGCAGGCTACACTACGACAGAGGTCTGGTGGAGCAATACCTGCAGGATGTATAAGTTTTCCGGTGTGTTGGACGGAGGCATCCTGTGATAAGCCGGCAGGAGGCATTTAACGCTGGATCAAGCTTCTTGGTATGGGTTGATCTTTCCCATACAGTGCAAGCATACTCTGCACATGAGTAGCACAGGGCAAGTGCCGTCGTTCTTAGGGTATGTATCCGTCAGCTTCATTCAATGGTTTAGGAATGATTAGGACTGTAGTTAGGGACCAATCAATATAGATTTTAATTGAATCCTATTTGCCTTAGATTCAATCATAATAGATTTGAATTCAAATTTAATATGATATAATGTTAATGCAATAGCAAATCCTAACACCGATTGGTCCTTAAAGTGACAGGAGGAGATTTTTTTAGGATACAAATTTCTCTCAATTGTCACTGGATCGGTCGTAGACCACCTACCGAGAACGTTTCGAAGGTTTGTTGAACAAACAAGTAAAAAAAAAAACGCAAACCTTGTTTTTGAACTTGCCTGCTACCGCAATCGTCCCCATAGAAAACCATGCTTTGACTTTCTGTCGTGTACGACAGAAAGTACTAAATCCTCATCTTATTACATAAAGATGGCGTACTCAGCTTATTCACTTCATGTGTGATCTAATACATTGGTAAGCATTCCAAATATGCAAAAAACCGGGGTTCGACAAAAATTGGGGGCGCTTCTTTCTGGAAATCTCCTCATGTCCTATCAAAATCAGCACTCCTAATTTATAAACACTAATTCAGCCGGAATTCAGCGTATAGATTCATCTATCAGAGACAGTGCGAAGCCGATGTAGAATTAGAGTCCGCCGTACTCATAGTCCAGCTACAACGGTAAAGAATAGGGCATTCGATTCAGTTGACATTTCACGCAACATTAGTTGCTTTATTCCGTTGTCGTCTATGGAGTCCGGACTATGGCTCCCGGAGGACTATAATTACTTTCACACCGGCATTCATTATTCAAAATATTTAACACGGTAAATAGCACACATTTCTATCACATCTCATTCTTAAGTGCTGAAAATGGTGTGCCTTAAGGAGATGGGGCCAAGATTGTACAGGGGTCAAATTTTTAAATGATCCAATCGTGTTGAAAGGTATACCACGTTATGTGTCTAACCATAAAGATTCAGAAAAGGTCAAAGGCTGAAAAAAGCTTATCAATACAAAGGGTCGATTTCAGTTGTACAGGGGTCACATTTTAAAGTTGGTCCGATTTCAATAAAAATTATTGGTGGAGTTCATAGGATTAAAATAAGGAATAGTTTTGACTCTCTTAAATGCTTAGTTTCCAATGTAGTGGGCACAGAAGGTCAACTTTCATTGCATTCAATGAAGCATGTCATTGTTACCCCTTACTTTATTAAGCAAGCATTTTAGAAAAAAATGAAAGAGAATCTTAGTCTTGATTTTTTTATGGATTTTATTTTTCGTTGTTCTGTAATATATAAATACTAACAAATAGAGTATAGTCATATAAACCAATCAATTATTCAAACTTAGATCATTTAAAAAGTGTATATATACATAGTAATAATTCTTAAATAACTGCACAATTAAAGTATAGGAACATTAAATTACTATTAATAACTGTCAATTTAAAATGAGACTTTTTTGGGTATCTTGTCAGAAATTGGCTGACAAATTACAAAGATGTAGGATCAGGCTTTGAAATTATGGTCATAAATGCTACCCGTACTCCTAAAAATTGCCCAACTGTAGCATTAAAAAAATGTCCATACTTTTTTCCAAGAAAAGCCGTTATTGAAAACATTTATCATTTCAAATACAAAAATATGCATTTACAATACATACATAGTAATGCGAAAAAATACGAATACACGGGTGATAAAGTTATGATTTATCTTTTAAATTCTACAATAACATTTGCATAGCTTGGCTTACAATTTTATACTCCATATCTGTGAAGATTAGCAAGATAAGGAATTATATTTACCATGTTTACAGTCACCAGTATCACCTGCTGAACCCAAATATTGTCATGAAATCAGATAAAATTCCTTTACCACATAAACCATTTTATTAAAAAAAACTTACTGCAATATTACAATTTCAGATACAAATATATACATATCCACACTAACCAAACTAAATTATCATTGTCATTTTAAAATGTGCACCTACCCCAATATTTGTCAAAACCGTCCTCCATCTTTTTCATTGCTATATATTTTAATGCGTTTTTATACTTTTTAAAATTCTACAATAAAAAAAATTTGACATAGTTTTGTAAAAATTTTTGTACTCTACATCTATATATATGTGGAAATCGGCGAGTAAAAGAATTATATTCAGTACATTGTCACCTTCAGAACAAAAAAGTATCATCAAATCAGAAAAAAACTCTGTTACCGTATGATACCTGTTGCTGAACAAAGTCTCAATTCTTTTTCAGAAAGATTTTACATGTTTTAAGTGGCAAATAGATGACAAAATAGTTTCAATATCATCCCCACAGAATGTACCACAATTGTCAAGTCTATTTTTTATTTCATACAAAACAGCGTTGGTTGCAATAATATTGTTTATGATTCTATATTGAAACCATTGTATCTTTGTGTCATTTGTAATTTTGAAAGGTCTTTGGCAAATTTTCCGCCAATCCTTAGAGCCAAATCGTGTTTCTAATTCCCTTTCCCATATAACGCTATTTGAAACTGATTGTTTTGCTTTTCTTAGTAACAAACGATATAATATTTTACAACCTTTTTGAGACCTATATAAAATATCTCGGTTAGTGAGTGGAAAAGGCGTTTCCAATCGTTTATGGCTTCAACGCCTTTCCAAGTATCATTTAAACAAGTGATAATTCCGTGATATTCAACAAAATTGGTCTTCAAAAACCATAAATGTGTATAGTTCATACATACGCAAATATAGGTTTACCTGATTAACTTATTAGATCGTTGATGGAAATAATGCCTTTTTCTCGTCAATGTTTGTAGCTGATTTCTTTCCACTAATAATTTGTCATTCCTCCAGAAATAATTTCTCGCAATTCTATTGAAATCAATATTTGAGTCAGATATATTTAGGGTAATTACTAGTGACCAAGGGTGTAATACATCACACCAAAAATGTTATGTAAACCTGTTTGATCCAAATTGTAAAATGCCAATTTTGTTGGATAGTATATGGGATAACTTAACCCATTTTTGTTCACCAGATTCCACTCTACCTAGCCATGAGACCTTAAAGCAATAACAGCACATTTTTGAAGAGCGCCCTCAATTTTCAAAATTTGATATCTTTGCATAGTTATGTTGGTAATTGTCTAGGAAACTACGCTTGCGAATGAGAATGCTAAAAAATGCGTATTTATCATAAAATAAACGATTTTGTAATTAGAATTGGGATCCCAGATTGTACTTAACGGCAGAGCTGGAAATGATAAGTTTATGTCCGTCCATGATGAAATAGTGCCACCTCAAGAAAATAACCTCTAACTTGACTTCCCTGAACCAATAAAACAACGTAGACACGTACATGGCGCTATTTCCCGGCTATTTCATATTGGAAGGCCGTTTCCAACAGCCGTTGAATTATTATCGGAGATCTCCGCTCTTAATTATTCTAATTATAAAATCCCTTCGTTTGCGACACATAGAAATTTTCGAGCTTAACCATTCACAGGTATAGTTTACTAGCCAGTTACCAATGTTACCGTGTAAAAATCTCAAAATGGGGGCGCTTTTAAAAAAATGTGCTATTACTGCTTTAATTTTATCATCTGGCTTTCTGTTCCAAATAAATTTAAAATAAGATCACTGATTGTTTTGAAATATTCTTAAGGATTCGGAAGACTTTGACCAATGTAATTTGATTTTGCTAACAACAAAGATTTTACAACCGTCAGTCTTCCGATCACGGCAAGCGAACGTTTAGACCCTTTTAAATTAGTTAAGAATTGTTCAAACTTTACGTATTTATATCATCATTATTATTAATGTCTGTGGAAAAACGGTACACCCAGCATATTGAACAGCCCATCTAATTTTCCAATCTAAAGGCAGTTAGAACATATTCGGATATTATGTGCCCTCTATGACGCATAACCCCCGCATCAGCGAGCACGTGGCTGTAAGCCTGCTAGAACTACACGTGTATACGTCTGCTCATTCCTCCACGGTAAGGGTATTTAAGCCGCTTGACTTTGTTTTCAGTTTTGTAGACTTTGGCCCATCTTGTTTTTCCATCATTCGGGGGACAATTGAAATATTGATTATTAAAGAACAATATACAATGTATTACTCTTAATAAGGAATTTTATTATGGGAATAACAGCCAATTTTTTGGAAAAAAAATAAAGATTTGATGACGCACGCATTGATTGGTTTATTATTTTGCTTCGGGGACCCCATTTTATCAGTAAATGCCGTAGTATCCTACACTTGGAAAAAAACAACCGATTTTCGTCATCGTACGTCGGTTTTGGAATCAGTATGTAACAGGTAAATTCCGTACTGTTTAGACATAATACACTGTCTTTGGAAAAAAATAATAGCACTTTGGCAGAGTGTCTGTAAAGACTCTTGATTTAACATATCGGATTTCTCTATTCGGTCGCCCCCGAGAGCAAACTGATATCTGATAGCATGACAATGACTGGTACCTGACCATTGACACCAAACTATTCATCTCGTTACGTTTTAACTACATACGGCCAAGCAGCAATCTATTTCTGTCTCTCTGTTGTCACGCGTAGAAAATTGATCAGGATGTGAGACTATAAATGTGGTTCTGTACAGGTATGGTAGTAACGATCTTCTCGATTGGCATTGGGGATTTCCAACGGTAATTTGTGAAACGCTACATGGGGGGCATTTACTATGGCAATCTCGATCTCCAGTGATTAAAAATCATCTCTTAAACCTTTTCAAAAATCTTAGTTAATATCAGATAATTAAAGAAAAAGTATGAAGTTCACATCAATCTGCGTCTGTTAATTACCTGTGCATAACTCAAACTCAGAACTTCCCCTGCAAAAGTAATCTCTATCAAACCTAATACCCTTGAACATACGCGCCATGGCTCCAGAGCTATGCGCTCTGTACACATGCGCACCGATACACCTATATCAAAAACCCTATTATAATTATTATACACCCCAAACCATTGCACTCCTGGGCATCGTCTCGTGTTCCAGGGAGGGGGCATTTTTCCCCCCACACACTGTCAATGGGGGACAACATTCCAGATGCTGCAAGTGTAGGTATACCCTACCTAATTTAATTCAATGTAATTTTATCATTTTTAAAGATGACTTTAAACTCAATCAAACCCGATAAGACCTTGACTTTGCTGAATAAACCTTTGACCTTTAGCCTATTTTGATGTATATCTCCATCACGATGCTTTTTACAGACAGGTCACCAGACCTTTTTACTCCTTGTTCCCACACGAACAATTTGAGTTATACTAAACGTTATTTGGACATTATTTAAAATTACTCCTGTAGAACCTTTCCTACCCCCCTCCTGTGGAAATGCCGACTTTCCCAGAGGACATGTGGGCGAAAAACCTTGTAAAGTCATTGAAGTCAAATCAAATCGTCCAACCTTACTTGCCAAAGATTAGTCACGGAATTGAGGATGTTTGACTTAACGATATAGGTCTGCATTATTCTTGTAACGTCCCATAAAAACTGCAGCCGGTTTGTGTATTAATTTTCAAGCCACACATTTTAATAAAACATTCCTGTGTTTCCTGCATTTTCTAAGATTGTGGAGACCCCGTCAAGAATGAGTGTCGTTTCGTTCAGCATATTGGAGTTATTTAAAGTCCATGTCTGCAGGGGACTGTAGTGTAAGACTGTGCGATCTCCGGATAAAATTGTGATTTTTTTGCGCACAAGTACTTTAGGCAATGATATCATAAAATTGATGGAAGGGGGAGGGGGCACTTGCCAACACCCCCTTAATGGCCCCCATCTTGGGTTTTGAAGGTTATAATGTCAAAAATTTTTAAATGTTCTGAATGTGTTAAAAGCCCACCATGGTGTTTGTCTGGTCCAACAAGGATTCCAAAAAGTATAGTTTACACTATGCTTGGCTTATATTTCCGGATTCTGGGGTAAAACTGTAAAATGTGAAAAAGAAAGTCATTTTGGTGTGTACATGGATCAAAAAGTAAACGTTCACTTTGATCAATCAATTGTGGTGCAAATGTTTCCCTAGCTTAAGATTGAAATAGGAATAGTTTACCTTATCTGTTATGCTTAGTTTTCCCAACGTATGCACGAGAATCGGTCATGGTCCATCGAATCCAATAGCTGCCAATAGCTGTTGACTTTTCGCCATTTTGGTTAAAACCAGACCACGTAAATATTCAAACTATTCCTATATTTTCATTCTATGAGCTAAACCACCATTTGAACCACTTTAGTCGAAAAATTGGAGCCCCTTTTATATTTTGACCCCTTGTACAAACCAAAATTGACTTTTTTATTTTACCATTTTTACAGGTTTTATCAAATTTTAAAACCTTTAAAAAACATAAATAATAATAATAATACCATCTTGATATAGCCCTAATGCAGATGCCTCTAGGCGCTTCACATAGAAAAGACAAAATACAAAATATCATACGACAAATACAACATAGCTAAAATTCCTAATGTTAAAACACAAACATGAATTACATCAATTATACACAATTTCAAAAACTTTTAAATTTAAGTGGAAATTCCACAATATTATTGTGACCAACAGATATAAGAGAAAGACAACCAGTTGCCCATCCCATACTAAGAATGTATGGGATACACCTGAATCGCAGCTTGTGAGATCTGTGTGTATGTACCCCACAGCGACATCGGTTAATCTTGATCTTTCCTGATTCAGATTCTCTGCCCTACCTGCAATGATGAAACAACTATCCTAGCAACCGGATTGGATGAGTAGGAGAAGAATAACACGAAAGGGGGAAAAATCACAGAATTATAATTGTGATGACTGCATACAGAAACACATACTTATCAGGAGCAAAATGTTTGTGTAAATAGGAATGTCTTCAGACGTGACTTGAATATAGTTGCTGACTAGCTACGCGGATACTGTTAGGGAGTTTTTTATTCCACCATTGCTGCTGCGTACGGCAAAGGATCTGTCACCCATAAACTTTGTTTTATGATTTGCAGATTTACTCAGCTGGGAGCAAGAAGATATAACCTCAAGGCTCTCAGTGGTGACCTACAGCTGGATGACCTCAGAGATATATAGGCAGGTGACATGCTGTGATGCCTTATAGAGTTAGAAGTAGAATCTAAAACTGCCCCTCTGTTTTAATTGGACCATGTGTTGGTAGAAGCTGGGGATATGGTCTCGTCCGCGATTTTAATGGGACAAGACGGCAGCTTGCATTTTGAACTCGCTGAACACTTTGGTCAATTCTCTTTTCTGGAAGGCCATAAGCAAGGAATTGCAGGAATCCAGCCTAGATTTACAACAAAGGCGTGGACCAATCTGATGGTATATTTTTCATCAAGGTAATGTCGAAACTGCCCAATTTTCCTTAGTGAGAGCCAAGCAGCTTTGGCAAAGCTGTTAACATGTTTGATCATTCTTAGTGATGAGTATAAGATTACACCAAGTTTCCGTGCTTCAGCTACGGATGTAAACCTGATGCCATCGATCATCGATGGTCTGATATTGCTAGCCGATCTGCTAAAATGAAGCGAAAGTACAACATCTCCGTCTTCTGGTCATTTAATATATTGTTGGATTTACACCAGGATCTTATGTCTGCAATGCATGTTTCATCTTTTTTAGGCTGCTTCAACGAATTCCCGGGGTGGAAAGTCAGGTAGAGCTGGGTGTCCTCAGCGTAAACAACAAATTTGAATACCGTGGGCAGTGTTGATATCCTGTAGTGGGGGCACTGAACAAGATGAATTCAATCGGTCCAGGTAACCCGAGCCCTGGGACTCCACAATCTAACCGACACAGAGCGACGAAGCACCTCTGACTGAAATAATTGAGTCGGCCATCTAGGTATAGAGAACCAACTTCATAGCTTTTCCAGTAATCCATACCGTTCAGTTAGAAGGGCTAGGAGTTTGTGTTTGTGGTCTTTGTGTCGAAGGGGCGCTGAAGTCCAGTACACTAGTACAGCCTCTTTTGTTTGTCGATATCAGTCATATGTATTCTGCCCCGTAACAGATCCAGCAGTCTCAGTACTGTATATCCGGTATGCCGCTGCAATCGGAGCATAACGGAGTCATTATCGATTAGGTATTCTGCAGACTGATTCACTGCTAACTCTTTCAATCACCTTTCAAGAATGGCAGATTAGCTATAGGGCGATAATTTGAGAGGATGTTGGTGTCCAAGCCAGATTTCTTCAGCAGCGGGGTATGACAGATCGCTTGAGAGCTTGGGGAATACGCCCGAAGACAAGAAAAGTTGGCATCCTTGTTTATGACTGGTAACCCGATCATCTATGACTGGTTTTTAGAGACCCATCTGGTAACGGGTCTAAGGTGCAGGACCTGATCGATGCGCTGATTTTGAATGGATTTTCAATGACCGTCCGTCTTCAGACTGTAGAAAGTAGCTGAAGGTGCTTTGTCCAGACTCTGTTGTTCCACTGACCTAGAGGCAGTATAGTATCATTAGACTGTACGCAGCTCTTGATGCTTTCTTGTAGAAAATTCTGCAACTATCATCAAGATCTTTTGGACATTCACGGGCAGGTAGCAGTTATTCCACTCTGGGAAAAGTTAACTTCCTGACTACACGGAAAAGAGTCCGTGGATCACATGTCGTAATCTGGTTGTTATATAATCAGTCTTGGTTTAGAAGAAGTTGTATTTGACGGCAATGGTCTATTGTAAGCTCTTTGCAAATACTGTGAGCCCAGTCTGTGAATCTGCGCTTCAGCCGACGCCGTTCCTTCTTCTCCGCGAAAACCTCTGTGTACCAAGGTGCATGAGGACGCAGTAACTTACAGATCTATTTACGAGTAGGAGCATGTTCCCATCAAGTGTCTAGATTAAGATGTTTATTATATCATTACCTAGAAGAATCACACTCGGCGTCTGAAGGCAAGCAACAAATGCCAGCTCTATATCAGAGCGAAAGATGTCTCTTTTTGATGTTGCGATTTTCCGAGTCTGCATGGTTTTAATGCACGGTTCAGTCGTTTGATTTGATGAGACACTTGGACAGCGTAAGTGGTCCGACGGCAAGTGACTATGAGTCGAAATATGGCCTCAAAAATTGTCTTGCTTCCATTATTGTAGATCCGAGTGTGGTTTCCGATGTGAGTTGGGCCAACAACTAGTTGTTTTCAGTCATCAGATCTAGAATATTGAGGAAGGATTGAGCCTCACGGTCCTCAACAGCACATCACCTGTAAATTTTAAGTCTCCAGTTCGGAGCAATGGCCCATTACCCCAACTGTCAACGTAGCAAGAAAGAGAGGAGAATGCATCTAGAACATTGATGAAGGTGATTTATTTATTTTTCTTTGGTCGACTTGAAGTTTGTAGATAAGATAGTTGGTAATAGGTAGAAGTGATGATATTGTGGACATTCTATATTCCATGGAATTAAACTCGCAGGTCTCGTTTTCTTACATGGAGACCATCCCTAACGAGCATAGCGTACCCCTCTCCGCCTCCTTTCTATGATAGGCGGTGGGAATGTATAGCCTATAATTCGGTAAAGTATTCTGGATATCGCAATGGCTACATCATCCTGCTATCTCCTGTCAGCCAAGATTCGGTGACATGGCAAAGATATCCCAACTGATTTGCGGATTACGAAGTCACACAATGCAGTGGATTTTGTTTTTTGCTTGTAGACCTGGCATTCCATTAGCAAGGCCGTACTTCATTTTGGTTGAGATTGTTAACTAGGATTTGTACTTATTAAGTTACTTTTAGTTATTGTGTTACCCTGATTCGAACACTGTTGATTTCCTGATGCACGTCCTCGTAGCAATCCTAAATTTTTGTGCTGCCACACCGGCTTCCCCGGAAATGAAGCACCCATGGTAGTCAAATTGAGGTTAATACACAAAGAATAAAAATATTACAAGAATTTCCACAAATCTTAGTGTATTATACTATGGTGCACAACGATGGTCAGTGGCTCAGTTTTGTGTGATCAGCGCACACAAATGACTAAATTGAAATTAAAAACAAATTGTGCACAATTTAGTTCACAACGGCCAATGTATCCAGGGGTAGGGAGATATCTGATGGACTCAGGCAATTGGTCCACCCTGCAGGGGGGAAGGTTTGGAGTCAGTTCAGATAAGCTCGGACCAGAGGGTCTATGGCGGATTGAGTTAAAAATAGACAATTAAATGTACAAAACTTATCAAATTACAAAATTACATATTTAAATTACATAAAAAAGAATCAGCAATGATGAGGGAAAGTACCCAAGCACAACAAACTAACCCCAATAAAAACTATAAGTCACCGGTAGTATAAACTACACCCTTTTTGAATCCTTGTGACCCGAAAGACACAGGTGTGATTTACAACACAATCCGGAACATTTTACAAATTTTACCCCTGTGTAACCTTGAATCCAAGCTGGGGGGCCATGAAAGGAGTGTGGCAGGTGCTTCCAATCAATTTTTTGATTATTCAAGTATTAAGTACTTGGGTACCAAAATTCACAATTTTATCCGGGATTTGCACACTCACAGAAGAGTCTGTTCACTACAGTAACCACGGTCACAACCATAAACCGTTGTTTTTTAATGTCCTTGGCTATTTCTTATCAACATAGGTAAAATGTCTACATCATAACCAAATAAATATGGGGACAAGGGTTCACTGAAAATTTTTAACTACTAAGTCCTCCAGGCAGACAAAGATGAAAGATTTATGATTTTGTCCCAACTTGAGTGTAAAAAAAACCATGCGGGCTTAGCCGTACTTCAACCGAAAACCTCGCATTATGGTGACGGTTCTTACCAACTACGTTTCCCGGACTTTGACGGCTACTTCTAGCCCCGATTCGCTTCAGCGGTTCCATGTTTTCGGCCAGACAACTTGAAACATACTCAAAACTACAGAGACATAGAAATTCTGACCGCAGACTGCCATAGTTTTCTAGCCAGAGTCTCGCATCGAGCCGTTATCAATGAACGACAACCCGATATCAGCTCATGCTGCCCACACATGTTTGCCAACGGGAGGTCAGTAATTGCCAACCTTAAATCCCTGGGCGTTTTTGTGGAGGCTGGCAGAGGAGGATAGATATAATCTAGTATTAGGTCCAAAAGGTTGTCCACGCCACTTCCTAGCGAATATCATCAGAACGGCATATTTACATATACAAATTAATTTTTCAATTTTTTAAAAACAATTTCAAAAAACATACATAATTCGTATATGTAATTACCGTTCACCAACAAGACCTTACTGCGGTTCCACTGCGTGGTTCGATTCCTCTTCTGAAACAAACATTTTTAAAACCAGCACTATTTTCTTTTTTAATCGCTACACTTTTTTGCAATTGATTTAACATGAGTCAGCCGGATTTGAATTTTGATGGAAAAAAAGAAAATAGTGATTGCAGTTAATTTGTAATTTTGTCATCACGCATATTTTCATGAACGACACCACCCAATTGGCCGATTTAGCGATGATTGCACTATATTATTCCGGCCCTAGTCAGGAGATATCTAAGGTCCCTTTAACTCCTGACGCTGCAGCCTTTTCTCTGCCATTACTTTCGTAATTTTTCACCATCCCCGCCTCCAAGTCGTCGGGGACGCACCTCTTCCCCAATATCCGCCGCCTCACGGTTGCAACCAATGACCTCAAGTTTAAAAAAAGGTTTTCGGTTTGTTTAATTAGGCAGTTAATTTGTAATTTAAGTCTTAAAATTTGTTTAGGGTATGACATTTTGATAAAGCGCTATATATTTTTTTATGTTAATATTTAAAAAAAAATTTAATAGATTTTCCGTTTGAAAGTAATTTTTTTAACAATGATTGGACTCCTAATTCCTGAAAAAAATGAAATGTTGTAATTATGTCCTCCTTTCGACTGCAGAAAAAAACAATATATGATTATTGTAATTTAATAGATCATATATTAAGCAATAATATATTGTTTTATTGTAATTAATAGATCCTATATTAATAAATATCAGATTCATCTTGTCATAATTATGTTCATCATTCGCCACCTTGATATAAGAAACCACCACTGGAACTTCTTGATGGATGTTACCTAGGATTCAATTTATTTCCAGGACTTCCTTTTGTCCTTGATCTCAACCTAAATAGAGTTTCCAATGTTTCATACAACATGTTGTGTCTGGGGAGGATGGCGACCATAATCTGTTGGTAATAGAGACATGGTACATGTGATGATGACATGTTAATTATAACGTGAAGTTTGTTGCTATTACGAGTCAGAATTCTACTCCATAATACTGTTTCTATAGTTCAAAATCAACATCCGCCCAGGGTTCAACCTTGGTAGAAATGTAGTTTCGAAACCCTGAATGTTACCTGAAGCTTTGACGCGAGAGGGCAAAGTCAAAAGCTTGGGGATCAAAATATGCAACCCGTGTGAAACATTATACCCAAATACTTACATGGTCGAGGGAAATAAGACACACTATTTTCCCGAGAGTACTGGCTACGGGCCTACCGCTGAGGGTGGTGGGTGATAGGCCCGTAGACAGTTTCCACGGGAAAATAGTGTGCCCTATTCCCGATATTAGGTTTCCAAGGTCAAATATCTATGGTATCAGAACAATAATTTTTGGAAATTCAAATGTCAATAGGAATTCAAATGTCAAAACAATAGACAAGGACAGAACAAATGTCCACTTGAAAAGATACAAATCACAACAGGTAAATCAAATGTCAATAGTGAAGTCAAATGTCAACACAATGGAAATCGTTATGTAATCCTGTGCTCATCGGTGCATGTCCTTTCACTTGGGTAATTCAAATGTTACATAGGCAATTCAAATGTCATTTGGCAGTGAAACACTTCAAACATGCCTTACCAGAGAATATCAGATACCGACAAGCAGCGTCTTTATGACGCATTTAACCAGGGGGAGGGGAAAAACTGAACTGAATTTAAGGCTTAATCAGTGCAGACGATAGCGTACTTATACTTATAGCGTACGTATATGTACAAGTACGTACATACGTCACCAAATTATAAAGAAATACTAAAGAAATTTTAAAAATCCTCTCGAGATTCTCAGTTTGAGATGAGAAAGGATAAAAAAATTCAGAACTGATGCCAAACGCCATTATAAACAAATTCTATGTGTCAAAATTTTGATTTCATGTGTCGAAATTTAATTATTGAAAAAAAATGTCACTGATGACGTCATATCAATTTTCTTAATTAATTAATATCTTTTATTTGAAAAAAGATATCAAAAATCTGAACATACATTTTGTTGATAAGCTTTACAACTCTATGTAATGAAGATTACAACTTCAGAACTGTCAAAATAAACTGTCCCGGGGTGAAATGTTAAAACCATATTTCGAAATCTCTGATTCAGACTGTACAAAAATTGCTTACAGACATTTCTTATCATATGAAACGAGTGGCGGCACGAGACTTTTTTTGGTGGTGGTGGTGGGGGGGGGGGGAGGAGGGAACGCTTTGTTCAAAGTGAAATTTTGTGGGGAAAAAGTGAAATTCTAGGGCGGGGGGGGGGGGGGGGGGGGGGGGGGAATATTTAAAAAAATTTAGATTTTTAACCAATTTTGACCTTTTTCTTCGGGGGGGGGGGGGGGGGGGGACTGGGGACAAGAAAGAAATTGGGGGATGCCCCCAAACCCCATGTTCCCCTGCGCCGCCATCGGAGGCTACTGATTTTGCTAAACGAAGCGAAAAACCCATTGTTTTGCACGCTGTATTCAACCATGTGGGGATAAAGTGAACCTAACGAATGAAGCGTGTAATCCAATGGGCGTTTCGTTTCGCAATACAGTAAACATTTTAGGATATTCATTTGTATTGTATTGAGTATGAAGAGATATTGCATGACTAGAAATTTCCATCAGTATGATCAGTTATTAATTAAACGTTTCCATAAAAAAAACAGAAAAGAAACAAACGAAAAGAAGGTTATTCAATACCTTTTCCAGAAAACGTGCACCACATAACTTGTGTAATAGTTTGTTGCTGCATGCTGTAAGGAAAACTTTCTCATCATCTTTATGAAATTTACGGCAACCAACAGCTTGTTCCTGACATTCATGACGTTTACTAAAATATTGGTTTGAATGGTGTAAGTAGGAACTGTTTTAACTGTGATAATTGAAATCACTAGTAAACATTTGATTTCACTAATGGGAAATTGAGTGAGCTAATTGGATATTTTGTTAGCACTATTGGACATTTGAACTGCCTTATGTTGATATTTGATATGTGCTAGTAAAACATATTTCACAATATGGATATTTAGTTAGCATTAATGGACATTTGCACTGCCTATGTTGACATTTGGTATATGCTGATAAAACATATATTTCACAATAGGACAATTGAACTACCTTTGAAGCCGATTGGTTGAAAATAGTGGACGATTGAATGGAAAGAAAACTAGAAACCCATGGAGATTTGTTTCATTCAACCTCACTGTGACTCTGGGGACCAGGATGTAGGGAAATTGCCCACTCTATTTCCCTAGGGAAGTGACACCTGTACTAGGAATCAGCCAATGAAAATAGCAGGTTGTGTTCATGGGATATTATATGGTGTTGTAATAAATAGTAAATCAACATATGCATGGCCACGGGCCAGCTTTTTACATGGAGCTGAAGCCGACGCAAGGTATATAAAGAAGCAATAACGATTACATCGTTGTTTCTTGATTCGCGCGTTCATGCTTTTGAGATTTTCCACTCGAGAGAGGTTTCATTTCTCAGGGGACTTCGACTGCACCAATAATTTGGGTAAAAAAAGTTCTAAAAACCATAGGTCTGACTTCAAAATCACTGCAATTTTTGTTAAGATTGCAATAGTTGCTCTTTTGACAAAATTCCGTTGATGTGAGAGGCTTGAAATATTCTTTTGCTGATGAAACACCGCACATGTGTTAAAAGTTTCTTGGTAATCATCTTACGTTTACTATGTTTCTACTAGAAGGGTGTGCAACATGTGAGCAACATTTAGGTAGTGTGCATTTAGGTAGTGTGCATCCCGCACTCCCTCGTTTTTCAAAAGTCTAATTCTCCGTTTGAGAAAATTAATAAAAACATTTATACCTACCTTTTCTCGGATCTCCTTGCACTTGTTAACCACACGATGAGTCATCGAAATCCGCTTTCCTCATGTATTATATGCATGTTATAATGGAGAATCCCTGACACCACACTATATTCACCGTAATGTACCTTTTTACACATTGGAGAGCCTTCCCGATTAACTGCTAAGAACAAAATTTAATATGAAATTAAAAAAATTGTGATGAATGATGAAAGGGTGTAAAGTAGAACGTAAGTCTTCCAACGTTTATATTACATTCATGAATGAATTTTAGGCGAAAAGCAAGGTTGTTCTCGGAACATTGAGACCATAACGCTATGTTGTTTTTTTGATGTGTGTTTGTCTGGTGTACTTTGGTCATACCCAAATGCTAAACAGGAACGTTTTTTTACAATGACTGTAAGTTCTTAACAAAACAAAGAAGGAAGTAATAATTGAAAATGACTTTAATTAGCTGAGAATAATCATAGCCAAATTTTCATGCTGTATAGTAAGCTTACACCCTAATATTAATGTCATGTTCGGATTCTGGCCACATCATAACAGATCTACCTCAGTTGTCCGTCTTATTGTAGATTAGCAGGTTCGTTAAAAGCTTTGGCTACGTGGCCAGTGGAATTCAACTGTTAAAAAACACAGATAAAACACAAGTGTGTGATTGAACATTGATTTTCTTCACAACAATGGCCGTGAAAAAGCTATATAAATACAAATATAAACGCTGAAGTATCCGCTGAAACATCCCATATCTATCACCTGGCTATTAAAGACAATTCAGAGGAAACTAGGTCGTCTAGGGGTAGAAGGGGTGTTCGTGCACCCCCCTGAAATAAAATCCAATCAATGTCACTATATCAGAAAAGCGTAGAAAACGATTAGCTATGGTTTAAAACAAATCAAAAAAGTGTCCCACGTATCATTTTATGCAATTATGACAATTAGTATCGCCATTACAGAAAAATAACAATTTTTCGATATATCTCAGCAAACCTGTTGATAAATGAACAATGAGGTGACTGGACCTTGTTTCGAGGGTCAAAGATCAAGATGACCATTTTGAAAATTACACAGATGTCCCCCATGATGACGTAAATATGAAATTACGGTTCGCCATAGCCCTAAAATACAATTTTCGATTATATACAACCAATACTGTTGATAAATGAACAATTAAGGTAGTGACGGGGCCTATGTTTTGAGGGTCAAAGATCAAGATGGAAACATTTTTGAAAATTAACCAGATGTCCACATGATGACATTATATGCAATTAGGGGGTCGCCATTAGCCAAAAATCAGAGATAAAACATATTTGGGCATATATTGGCCAATAGCCACAGACCCGCCAACATAAGATGACGAGGGACCTATGTTTTTAGGGTCAAGGATAATTAAAGGCACTATAAAAGTAGGTTGTCATTAACATGTTCAACTTCAAATACTAAGACTAGGCAAATTAGGCCTTCAATGTCCGATAGTCTCGTTTTGTGGTAGTAATTATAAGAAACGTTGATGGCCAAGTAAATTTAAAATTCTGTACATAAGACTTGTAACATTTCTCTTAAACTTCAAGGTATGGAATGATTCAAGACTAATGCCAGGGACTAAGGCTACTGTGTTGTTATCATGCCGAAAAGCAAAACGTGAATAACGAACTCTACAGTCTCCATGACTCTCTGCCACATGCAGTTGATACCCATATTGTATCATGGTTAGTTTAAACACTCGTGTATTTAAAGTAGAGGGGTGTGGTTATTTTGCAAAATTTTGACTTTTTAATTTGAGCCCCCCTCAAAATATGGTATGCACAATACAAATTCAAGAATATAAAAGATTTTTTTTTCAAAAAAGTTGCATAACCCCCCTGTACGTGCCCCTTGAAAAACTTGATGACAAGGTTTCCGAATTTGACAGGTTTCTTGTAGCAGAAACGACATTATTGGCATGCTTAAGTACAGAAAATCCGCGATAATATGACAGCAATTTACCTATGTTATTTGATTATGTAGGTGTTCCTAGTATTGTTAGCATCTATTAATGTATAATTTATTTGTTGATTGTCAAATATTACTTGATTAATTAACCCATTAACAAATATTTGAACTTCCACTTCCAGCATTGACATGTGGCAATTTATTAAATGCAACATTAATGTTTTACTATATTTAAGGCACAGTATTGACAGTTGATACTTTTCAATAAGTTCTTCTATTTCCTCTTCAGATTTCAAGATTCCATCTAGTTATTAGCTATCAAGACTCAAAGATTTTTATTTTAAGAAGGAAGGAAACCTGAATCCAATAAAAGTGATTGGTTCTTGGGTGTTTTTCACACCTAGATTGAATGTTCCCTATGCCAGAGTTTACATTTTGTGAGCATTTCTTTAGTACCTCGTTTCCATATCGGGTACTTGAGATGGAAGATACATAGTCCTCCTGGTCATAATGAATTGGTCGTAAATCTTTGTATGCATACTTTTGTAGGCATATGAAGTCATGCGTTTATGTATGAAAAATTAAAATTGGTAGACTAGAATCCTGGACCTGCTTGCTAATTATAAGGTTGTCTTTCTTTCGAGAAATGACTTGCCAGTCATTTGAAACGGTCAAATAGAAATCGCATAATCGAAATCGGAATTACCTTTATTCCGAAAGAGTTATGAAAATATTGGGCCACTGAATAGCTCTGAATGCTAATGATCCTTTCGGATTATTAATCCTGAAACATCGTGTAGTGTAACAGCAGATGTTCTTTTCAGAACTGACGAGAGACACCATTTCTTCCCAATAGATGGTTGGCATGCGCTCAACAAACGTAATTAAACTGACGATATTTTTATGTTGTAGCCTTTCCGTTGAACACAATGGGATGGGTGTGTCCTAAGTCGTGACATCACCACTGTAAACTGATGATATCTCCATTAATACATGACCGACCGCCATAAAACCAACTTCAAAATTTAGTGGTGCAAGTGTATTTGCACACTGTTAAGTCGATTGTCTTAGAGATTCCATCTTCATTTGATCTCTATTGAAATGTGGAATAAGGATTGAATGAATGGCATTGAAGAATGTTTTCTGTTGGTCCCAAAATGGGCAATATAAGACCATGCATCGTGGGCATGTCATTTCCACTGAAAATGTAAGAAAAGTCATGGCTGCACAGGAACCCGTAGCAGCATCCTTTATTTGAAGTGTGTTTGTAATCATTGGACCCATCACTGTCACCTCTCAAAACAAGTGATCTTTCCAGACTTCAGAATGATCACCAGAAGCTTCCTTAACATCAACCTATGCTAAAAACAATAGCAATGGACCTCAAAAGAAGACAATGAAGTGAGCTAAATGAAGCGGTTGATTCCACTTCTTTTTAGAGCTAACGTATATCGGTCAGTATTTTGGGATCACAAGTGAAGACGTAGGGAAGTTTATTATGTGACGCTTACTTTGGATACTGTGAGCCTATGTAGGCCTTAATTAATATCTTTCAATTAAAAAGTTACTGAAACAATTTAGAAGTGTAAGGTTTTGAACACATTCATTTTACTTACAATGCATAAAATTACATATGATAGAGTTTCATAACTATCCAATTTCCCTATAGAAATACACACTGTGCACTCTCCGAATTTGGCAACCTTAATTCAAAACTTTCAGAGGGTATGTACAGGGGGTTGCCCACCTCACATTATTTTTCATTGTTATATTCGTGTTCAGTAGGGTCCACTACATTTTCAACAAGGGGGGCCCCAGAAAAATTTCGAATTATCCCATCACACCCCCCTATTTAAAGTCACCTACAGGAGAAACATTTACACTTTTGGCCAAAGAGCGTTTCTAAAATCTCCCAAACAAATTATATCAACCAAAAATTTAGACTTACAAATCTGTAATCATTAAATAATTTAAAAGAGCATTAGCATCGTAAGTCGTTTTTACGCATACCAAGTAAATTTAAAGGAACTTGCAGGATAAAGATTGCGCAGCTTCATATGAGTGACTCTTCCGACAATCATATAAGTCCCCAGTCCCCATAAAATCGCATGCCTATCAGTCTATGATCATAATACCAACTGGGATCAGCACAAAACTCGATCTTGAACTAGTTGGATATCAATCGTCCTGCTGGGATATGATACACAACCGGAAGTATCGACTTCCCTTCAACACCCCTCCCCCTCCCCCCGTAGATTGTTCTTCCTGTGGACCCCTCTCTTCCCACCAGAATTTATTTCTGTGACAAAGTAGAGATTAAAGGAAGGCGTTACACCACCCACAGAGCACCATCAAGCAAGTCTATCCTCTGGTAGAGCAAGGGAGTCAGCGATTCGCGGGGCCAGAAAATGGGTCTGGTTTAACTTTACCGAGTGTCAAGGTAACTCGCTCTCCTTCGTAATATTCGGCAGGCTTTCAATAAGTCCCATAGACCCTTGCCTTGCCTCACCAACAGTCAACGACCTGGAGCTTTCGTCTGAAAAATTTCATACCTGTGTGACCATATCCATTCCTCTCTGCCTGGTAATAGCTTGTAAAGAATCACCCAGATAATGCTCAAAGTTTAACACTCGTATGGGCAAGACCTTACCGTGCAGTGCCAGAGGATAAAAAAAACATAATGGAAATCATCTCCGATATATATGTTCCAAAGAAAGCATCTCACCATTATTCTGCACCGGTTTGGCTACTCTGACAGTTTATATGATTTTGTTTTGAGTAAAACAGCCCTGGCCAAGGCCCCGGTCAAAGATCAACGTAGACCTCAATTACTGACAGATGACAACTTCATCTTCCACTTGGAAAATGGATAACTTGAATAAATATCTACTAATGTCCAATGGCAGCAACATTGTCAACAGTGCTGCAGGGATCACGATACAAGGAAGTTGCAAACGGAGTCCAAAGCCATAAGACAATAAGTCTGCCGGGGGTAGATACGTTGCAGGGTCTACCTTTGTCAAAGGAGATATGGTCTTTTCACTGGGGTACCTTCGTCGCGTTTCAGCAGGTCTCAGAGCGATAGTTTTTCGGTTTCATAAACACACTCACACACGAGCACACACACACACCAACAAATTTTCAAAAGCAGGGGTAACAAAGATAACAGCAATATCTCACTAGCTGTTGAAGAATATGAAGTCCAATGTCCCTACAAGACTGTAACAAATGCTTTCTGTTGGCGACTGATATACTAACGTAGTCGTTCTTATTTGCCTTGATTTTATGTCTACAAATATGTACGCACATGACGGATCGTCGAAGACCAAGAATCCTTTCTTCAAGTTTTCCGGACATTTTCTTTTGGCTTGATTACCAACAGTCACGTCTAAGTGTTACATTAGTCCTTTAATTATTTGCACACATTGATTAAAGAAAAAATGCTTTATGCTTTTTTAAAAGTATTTATGTTAGCTTTTGTAGTCTAACTGTTGATAATTTTTGGTTTGGTATATTTTAGAAACGCGTCTTTGCCACGTTATTTTTTTTCTCCTGCAAGTTCCTTTAAATTTACTGATTGGTCGAAAAATCCATGTTACAATCATGGATATCCCACTTTGCATGTTGGCAGAGAGTCATTGAGACTGTATAGTTTTGTCCTTCATGGTTTTTTCTTTTTGGCATGATAACAACGCAGTATCTTAGTCTCGCATTAGTCGTATATCATTTCATATATACCTTGATTTAAAAAATGTAACCAGTCTATCTGGATCTGGATGGTTTTAGTAACTCCAGCAAACAGGTCTCTTTGACCTTGAATGACCCCTGATGACCTTGGCGTGACCATTACTTTTTCGGCATCAACAATCAACCCCACCCACCAAGTTTCGTCTGGATACACAAAGTTTACCCCATTTGAACTCTCTGAATGACCCCTGATGACCCTGACCCACTAACCAATACAAACTTGGTCCTTCGAAGGTCAATGGGCAAATCCCACCCCCCAAGTTACAGGAACATGCGAAAACCCCCGTCTCCGAGCAATAGACTGTGGTGCATTTTGACACCTCCTTTGACCTAGAATGACCCCCGATGACTCTTTGATCCCTAACCAATACAAACTTCGTCTTCGTTCGGGCAAGGGGCAACCACCCACCAAGTTTTCAAGGAACGGGCGACCCTCGGTCTTCGAGAAATAAACGGGGTCAGACGACACACTGACAGACGACGTTATTAATATAGTTTTGCGATCAAGTGGGTTTCGCGATCACCTGGTTTCGCGATCACCTGGGTTTCGTGATCACCTGGTTTCACGATCACCTGGGCATGAATGACCCCAGTCGCAGTGTCTTTGACCTGGAATGAACCCGAATGACCTGTCATTACCTTTACAATTTTTGGCCCACCAAGATTTTCGTCTGGATACACCAAGTTTACCCCAAATTGACCTCATTGACCTGAATGACCCCTGATGACCCTTGTCATACCTTCAAACTTTTTGGCATCAACAATTGACCCCACCTCAAGTTTTCATGTCCATACAACCGTTTTCCCCTCATTTGACCTTGATGACCCCGGTTGACCTTGTCCGTGACCTTCAAATTTTCGGCATCACAATCGACCCCGCCCCACCAAGTTTTCGTCCTGGATCCAACCAATGTTTACCCAGTGACCTCATTTGAACGTGAATGACCCCTGATACCTTTAATCCACTAACCAATACAACCTCGTCTTCGATGGGTCAGAGGCACCCACCCCCAAGTTTCAGGAACGTGCAACCCTCGGTCTCCTAGAAACCAACGTTTACAACCTCACTTTGACCTTGAA
>JAMKCH010045613.1:0-11869 GCA_023653785.1 Ophioderma brevispina | reverse complement strand
TAAATCATTTGAGAGCACGTTTGTCCCGTGGGAAAATTGCAGGCCTCGTTGATCATTAACCTTTAAATCGTGAGTTTCGACCCCACATGTAACGTATTTGTGTCGCTTGGCATATATTGGGAAGTTGTTATGGGTAATATTACATCTAAGTGCTGATAGCCTTTTTGCGCTCGTACGGTTTTGTCTTTGAGCTCCACCTAGATGAACGAAATGATTGTGACGACGTTTTCTTGAAGGCGGCGTAATAATAATAATTCTTCGGCGCGCGTCACATAGTGACGTATTCGATAGTTTAGGACTTTTTGGAGAAGTTTGGCATAAACGTTTGTTTTTGGTACTACTCTACTTCTACATATTCACCAAATTATTAAACTCAAAGTGGCTTAATTAGTAAAGAGAATTAATTATGACGTAAATTAACAAAATGTTAAATTGTCCTCATCACGTACACGTATTTTTTGAAAATCTATACTGCGCAGGTACATAGCATCGTATCTGCATTTGACGTATTCGCCCGTCACATAGTGACATATTTGTGCGACGTATTTTGCAAATCACGGTAGAATTGGGATTTTGTCCGTTTTTTCACATAGTGCGTATTTGCGTAACGGTCCACATAACGACGTATTTGGGCGTCGTATTTGTTATTTACACGTTGAAATTGCTATTTGGGGGGTCGTTTTTTCACATAGGGTACGTATTGTAATTTTAACATCATCTTTTCGCATATCTAAATAAATTTGAAGCTGTATTAATTAATATCTTTGATATTACCCTAGTTCGTTCGGCGATTTTTCACTAGGTTTTATTGAAATATATATTTTTATTAACGTATTGGCAAAATTAAAATCGCAAATCGTCAAAGCAAGCCGTTTTTCCCCTCGAATGCGTATTTTGGCAAATAGGTCAGATGTTACGCGGCCGACGAAATTGTCAACCGCGCTTTGAGCCTGTTTACGGGGATGAAGCGCTATACAACAACCCTGGTATTGTTATTATTAATTTTTCTCTTCGCTAAAGGTCTACCATGCCATCTGTACAGAAGCTGCCTCAAATTAATGTTTATCCAAACACGACGTTTGACAGCAAAATGAAGCAAGTGCTGAGGTGTTGCACAAATTTGTCAGATCCTAAAAATGGGACCGACTCTATATCAGCGTCTGCTGGATTAACAACTTTGCTCTCTCAAGGATCATTCAATATTCCAAGTTTCTCTGCAGGCCTCATCAGCGATTCCTTAAGGATTGGTAGCTACGCAAAACATATGCATATTATCAATTTTAATATAAAACAATTCAAAGAAACACATTTCAAATATAAAACTGTATATTTACATAATCAGGTATATAATGATATAATTTCATTGTACTCCTTCTCACAACGCTGTCAAAACGTGCTTTACACAGTTAACAAAATTAAGCACAATAATTGTATCATGTTTCTTATTCCGTTAGCGAATAAAACGCATGATACAGAGAAGGTGTGAATGTATCCGAAAAGACTAATTAATAAGCACTTCTTTGTTGATTGTGTAAAAAGAGCCTTCACCTTTCATAACTAGTTTTTCCTCCCGTTTAGATTTATATTACTATGAGGATAATATTATGCATACAAATGAGAAGCGCAAAAAATGCGCCCTCATCAAATTTTGTTTTTCTCTCATACCATTTCCCATCATGATCTGCTGAGTATTAGAGGATATTTAGTTGCGAACGGAAACCGTACCCTAGTTTAATACGGGCACATGAGTTTAATATTTTTAGCATAAGCTAACACTATTTCTGATTTCCTCCTCTAAAGAACGTGCAGTGCTGGTTTTCCATGGTTGTTTAGGTAAAGACGAAGGGACGGGTGAATTCATGTCCGGTAAACTACACCCTAAAACTCGGGACTGTCTCTGCCCGTGTTTCTGTGATCTACCAGATAATACCGTGGAAAGTCTTAAGGTATGTGCTGAAATTCTTTGCAATAGAAATGTTTGAAGAGTTCTATAAAACTGCCACGAGGTGACAGATTGATCAATATTGTGGTCATACTTGATTTGAAAAAGGGCATTTATTAAAGTGCTCCAAAGATATATTAAGCCAAGGTATTTTGCACAATCGTTGGACATGAACTCTAACTAACCTAACTAAAATTGTCATAACCTAATTGTTTTTATTTTTCCTGTTAACCCTCATCCGACCAGGGGTTGGTTGGTGATCCCCAACGGATGATTCCCTGTCGCAACAAAAACGCTAAGGCTTTTATGTAATTGTAAGTTCATCCTTGCGGTCATTTTAGCAAACAAAAAATTGAGGGTGCCCACCTTCAGGGAGGTCCAGGGCGTCCCGTCACAGTCGGAAGGTAGGTGGTTGTTGTGCCACCTTCCTGATAACTTTACTGTATGTCTATATGCCAACGTATGATACTACTGTAAGCAAATACTTACAATATTTTTATTTGTTTCTATTTCTAGAGTATAACATGCGTATCTTACTTTGGCACCCATCATTGCAAATCATACCAATTTTATCTTGTATGAATGGCGAAAATTGTCGAAAAACAACCTTGATTTGGGAGTATTTGCATACAAATAATGGTTTAAAGAAGCTATCAGTTATGACGTAACTATGTAGCTACAGAGACTGACAACCAACAAGGTGATTTTGTCCTTACAGACACTATCATTGCTGTACCCAATCGAGTCAACAATATTTGAAATTTGAGGAAATGCATAAAAATTACAAGGATAGTTTTTATAATTCTCATAACTACTTTTTCCAAGTGAAGAAAGGAAGAAAACGTGTCTTTCACATACAAAGAAGTTGACTCTCGCCATTCATTACGTGTTGTAGTAGTGTCCGTTCGTACAGTAATTACTAATATCCGATTGTCCCCCCACAGAGCTAAGAAATAGGCAATTTTCCACACCCGATTTGCAACTGAAGCATCGTCACATGCAGACCACACAAGGTCAATTTATTTTGGCTATCAAAACAAATCATTTGCATTCATGCAGAATAACGGAATTGATAAATATTTAACTGGTCTGACAAATCTGTAGCATAGCCTGTAAGGTAAACATACATATCTAGTATCTAGACCTCATGGTGATGGCTAGGAGGAATTCTGGAAGAGAACCAAACGCAGGATCAATTGCCCATCGACCCCGTACAATTGGCCCAGGCCAGTTCTCAGAACCTCCACACTGGTTCTATAATTCCTAATGGCTGGACATATAAATATATTAAACATCAGAATTTACAAAATTTCAAGGCATGTTTCCGCCTTCACATCAACTCTACAAAGAAGTACCTATTCTGACCTAACCATGAATAATAAATCTGGCCTGCCAAAACAAGACCCGAAAAGGGACCGATCGGCGCAAAAAATACAACATACAATTAAAAATTTACAGCAATCGAGAACCCAAAGCGGATCTGATACCGATCTGCTGACACTCACCTTGAACATAAGTACTACAAATAAATAACAATTTCTCCGCCAATCGAGACCCAAAGCGGATATGATAAAAGATCGGCGGATTTAAAATAAACATACAATTACAAATTTAAACCAGTCAAATCGGACCCAAAGCGGATCGTATATCGATCTGCTGGCACACACACACATAAAATCCAGCAACGTTTACCAGCAAAATCGAGATCCGAAGCGGAACCTTATACCGATCTGCCGACACTCTAGACATATATACAAACTTCAAATTTACCAGGAACAAAATCGCCGAGAGACCCAAAGCGGATCTTATACGATCTGCTATTATTAAGCTGAAAGACCAATGGATTTACCAATTGACATAAAGTACTACAAACCTGACCAGCCAATCGAGATCCGAAGCGGACCGTATACCGATCTGCCGACTCTAATTAATATTCAAATTGACCAGCCACATCGAAACCCAAAACGGATCTTATAACGATCTGCTATTATTACGCTGAAGTACCCAATTGATGCCAATTGGACCTGCCAAATCGAGACCCAAAGCGGTCTTGTACAGATCTGCAAATACTATGTTCAATTATCCTGCCAAATCGACACCCAAAGTTGGATCTAGTATCGATTGCAAATACTTTTAAACACCATATCATGTATACCATTTATTTAAACCTGCCGAATCGAGTCGAAAACCGGATCTTGAACCAACCAGCAATTACCCAATATACTGCATACTGTACATGCACACTATTTATTTACCAATTATTTTGCCAAATAGGGAACCAAAGCGGATCTCATACCGAACGGCAAATACTATATATAGATTAATAGTTGTATGTTAAAATGTATTGGGAATGTTAAAAGCAAATTAAAGTACCAAAGGCAAGCCCCCAAATATGATGCAAAAAGGATGCCACATGGGAGGGAAAGGGCGGGAAGTTTCGGAAAAACTGACCACACGTCCGCCATGTGATGAAAAAACAGATTGCAATTGTGAAAAAAACACCAAGCAATGAGCAAGAACGCTGCCAAGATATTCAATGCGTAATTAGGCACCCAATACAAGACCTGAGCGAACCGATTGGCGCTTTGAATGAACCTATTGAAATTACAATATCGAACGGCAAAAATAAATTACTGCCCTTGCACCAGACGGCGACAACAATTCTTTAGCCTGTCGACAAACCCGTTTTCTACGCTGCTCTATTTTAAAAAACGGTTTATTGTGTGCCGGATTAGGTTTGCTTCTGATCTCTCATTTGCAGGGTATGTTAGGGTTACCCCATACTTGTTAAAGACATGTAAAATAAAATCTGATTTTTATGATTTTTTTTTTTATTTTATGATTTAGCAAATCACTGATAGTGGCCTTGTTAATTACGAAAAAATCAGGGGTGGTAAACACCACCATTGGTAGTGAATGTACGTCTAGAAAAACATTGGTTGGACGAGGTTAATGTTTATAGACGGCTTCATTTCCTAAATATAGGGTTTGGAATTTCGGATGTGAACTTAAATGAATAAAGGATTAATTGTTGTGGCTTGTGGAATTATACAAAGTAATATGTATTTTTGAAGGGGGGATCTGACGGAGAAGAGTGTGAAGTGACCTTTGTCAGATGATACAACCCTAAAACGATTCTACATGAAGCCTACTGTGCATTGCTATTGCGCAGATGGCACAGAAGAGAATGAAATCGGTGGTTCTGCCCAGTAAGTTTGAGGTCGATTACCCCTCCAACAGTTGAGGCAAGGGTCAATATGGGCCAATATAGGCTACTTTATAGTCCCAAAATAGGTACCCATTGGGCCCCACTTTTTTGGTCGCTGGGTTACTAGTGGGGTCCATAGTGGGTTTTCTACTGGGCCGTAGATGGGTGGCCTCCCAAGTTACAAAATCACCACCGGGCAAGTTAATGGTTATAGGTCGATTCGCGTTTGCATACGTTCGTCCCCTGGAGTTTTGGGCCTATTCAATTAAGTCGGGAGAGGGAAAATGAAAGAATTCCAAATGCACGTGCCAACCGGATATCTTGGAGGACCACTCCTGTCATATAACTCACTAAAATACAAATTTCTTCATGTATGGAAAACGCACAATAGTTTTCAGGCAGTAAAAGCCTCACAATAAATGATTAACAGAAGTACCTGCGCCTCATTGAATTTTTCCCTCCGCAAGAAATGTTCGGTGTCACATATCAGATGAATCGAGGATAATTATATGCCTTAATTAAAGGACATTAGTCTAGGTATGGGATAAACAAAAGCTGCAGTTATTGTTTATTACAAGTACAAGATTAGGCATCACTTACGGTCTCATATTAACATGGGTTAAATTATTCATACTTACCTGGATTGGATTCGAACGGGGACCTCTGTCTTACGTCTAATGCTTATCCGTCGACAACTTGTACCTATGACACAATTGGTATCAAATTAGATTATTTTAAAGGATAGTTGAAGTTAAAATGATTAAATTATATGCAATGCCCTCATAGCGAACAGGGATGAGTTCTTCGAATATTAACTAGTTAGATAATTTTGATACAAAACAATGAAAATAAATTGTACCACAACGGGCTCATCAAAAATGAACAGCCTGGAAATACCCCCCTGCATGAGCAAAGATTCTCAGGACGGCTCATTGAAAACCTACAATGGTCCCATTTAGGAGACTCACTTAAAGCCCAAGTAAAGGAAACTCATCATTGCACCACATTGCAAACCTACAATATCATATTTTTGGAAAACCGCTACAGCCCAGGTAAGGAGGAAACGCCACCCATTGACCATTGAAACCCTAAAATGGCCCCCATTTGGGAACCAATTAGAAGAGCCCAAGTAAATAAAACCCATTGTGACCCATGAAAAACCTACAATGGCCCCCATTTGGGAAAGCCCCGTGTAATTCTCATGGCCGGCGTATGGCCCCCACTGCACAATGTTGAGGGGTTAGAAATAAGAACCCATTTCTGGTATTATATTGTATGCAGAAAATGTCAAGATATCATTGAAAACAGACGATATGTGTTCTTCACTTGTATTAAGAATACTCAAAAACATGCTTTACACATTCTATAACAAATGGTCTAATCTGGAGATTCCCCTGTATCTTCAAATATTAACCATTTGATAGAGTTCAGTGTTGATTGTAGCTGCGAGATGGTTCATCTGATGTTATCGACGTCAATGGCGAAGGTCCGTGTCGTTGCGAGTGTAAGGATTGTACCAACTCAACACTGGGGCCTACGGGATGTAGGTGTAAGATACATGCCCCCATGTGAAGTTTATTCAAGACACAAGTTGGGAGAAGAAGGAACTGTGATTGCCACTGCAAGGATCCTGATGACTGTGGGAATAGCACGACCTGTGGTGCTGGGTAGAAAAGGGAAGAAGTTGACGAAATGGATGCTTTCCCTGCATGGGTAAGATTCTATTTAGCTTGACCATTATTCGTCAGAGTCATGGATTAGCCAACCAAGACCGGGTCTTTCTAGATCTCATGCAGCTACGCGTATTGGAATGTGCTTAACTTGAGGGTAGATTTAGGCCGCGAAACCTTTGATTCGGGACACTCATTTCAGGATTTGAATTTGTCTGCTTTTGTTAACACCTGAATCTCCACTATTTTCATGGTTCCTTGGACGAAATGAAACATGGAAGCTGCAATTCCAATTCGGTGTGTTTGTATTCGCTTTTATATGTTAGATTGAAAATGGGGGCAAAATCTAAATGTAGATTAAAATTTTTATTATTAAATTATATTTCAATGTATTTTGATTATTAATTTTAAATCAATTTTCCGTTTTTTTTGAAAATATTGTTTATTTAACTAATTTTTAATCTAAGAAATTAAGAGAGTGTTTGAGTGATTGCAAAAGCGTTGTTTTGTTAACGTGTTTGCCTCTGAGTTACATTGTTTCCGTCGCGTACTAATAAGTTATAGTCTCAGCACTTTGGCCTGCGGGGCACGAGTTGAGATCAAAATAACACTAATTATTATTTTGATTATTATTATTATTAATGTTTTGTGTCTGTTTGATTAATTAGTTTAGTTACATGAGATGGCGGGGTAACGGTGGTCGGTGGTGGTAACCAATTTCGCTGAAGTGTATTTTCAAACCAGTGACCCATGGATTGCAAAGCCAAAAACCTCCATCAGGTAACCGATCATTACATCAAATGTTTTTTCGATATAAACGGAGAGTGATCTTTCAGTTTCAAATCAAGCTTACCCGATTTGAATGTTCAACGAAAACAATTGAAAAACAACACATTTTAATAATGTTGTTCAAGGTTGTTCGGGTATGGTGTATGCACTGCTAACTCCGGGCGAGTGTTGTGTACTTCCTTTTGCCGGTGTAACCGGGGCTGGGGAGGATCATGCTGCGATATTCAACTACCAAGGAGAGTGTGGGGAGGATCCCCATCTAGAAACCATTGATGGTAAGTAAGTAATCTTACAGATTACCTTGCAATTACTACCTTATACAATGAATTGTTAGTGCTTGAAAATGCCAAATTACCATGTTCGTTTATTTTGGCCCATTTTGGTTTTCTTATCCGGAGTGGTTACCTTTTCTAATACGCGTTTGCCCATGAGTATCTTGAATAATTGTATGTCTCTTAAATTTTATACCAAAATAAGTATCAACATTCGGATTGCATTATTCATAGCGGCCGTTGATATTGCCAGAATTTGAATTGCCCAAAAAAAAAAAAAAAAACCAAATCATCGAGTTTTTTAGCTTATAGGCCTAAGGAAGAACGCATTATTGTATAAACACCAGGAAATATCAATTCCATTACTACAAAATTTTAAAATGATACCTTAAAAATAAACTAAAATCATTACCATCTTCTACCAAGGGGGGGGGGGGGTACGGCCACGAACCGCCTTGTCAAACCGTTTGAAGCCACACATTACCGTATCATATAATTGAAAGATTTAGTCAACCACTACTAGAATAGATTTATTTAAAAGGTAGCCATTTATGATTTCTACGGAATTGGAGAGTTGTGTCGTTGTCAGAGCCGAGAGAAACAATTTGGTGTACAAAGCCGCTTTCTTTTACTATAACAATTGCATCGCTGCTAGGAGCCGTGGCAGTTAAGGCAGGAGACAGTGTAGTGACCATAACAACACCAGGAATAACCGTCACGGAATTGCGAACTTAGGTCTGTGTTATCATGAAGAGTAAAATTTTTTAACATGCACTTTGTTTGTAATTTACAAATCATCAAGTGAGTGAAAACAAAGTCGTTAACTGCCATTTTGGCGAAATTAAGGTGTTTTAATATATTACGAAAAAGTAGGTCATTACGCATAATGCGATAGACATTCACGTGACAGACTCAATCTACTTGCAGTTATTAAGCATATAGTTGTAGATACAACTTGATTGCCATAAAAATTGAATTTCTGTTGAGTGCACAAACAAAGTCGGAAACTGGTTAGATACGACTTTGTTGCAATTACACGGAAAAATCGTGTGTGTATAGTTACGCCACCTTTCATTAGATTAAGGGCAGAAAATCATTTAGTCAAGTTTGTTCTCAGAAGACTGCGTGACATTTTGTTTTTTTAAAATTGGTCTTTGACCGCATCAAATTGTTTTAGATTTACTCACTGAATTTTTTTTAAATTCAGAAAAATGAAAAATGCGGGGGAAGCGGCCCGAAATTTGAAAAAAGTGGGTCCAAAATGCATTTAAAAAAACGCATCGCATTAGCCAAAAAAAAGAGGATACATTTCGCATTGCGATTTGTCACATTCTTCTTGAGCCCTAATAACTTCTTAATTAGTTGACTTAAGTGACGAAATAAAATATTTGAATATATTTAAAAATACCATTCCATCGTTGTTCTATTTTTTACAAACGAAAAACTTCTTCAACTTAAATGAAACACAAAATGTTTCTCTTGTAAAATAATGAAAATGTAATATGCCAATTTCTCATGGTAGTTGCCCGCAGCTACCACGAGTAGAACGGATTACCTACCCACTAGAGTACACTCCGCGGCCCGGATTCCGTGTATTTTTGCCGCGTAAACGGATAGTATACCCCACATCAAACGGATACTGTTGCGGAGATACGTGGTTACACCGACTCTCAGGCCAATTTTTTTTTTTATATATATTTTTGCCATTTTTTAAATTAAGGGCGGGATATGGTTTTTTTATGATGCCCGTTTTGAATTTCGTAATGAATAAAAAAACGATTAAAATGCTAAACAGAGAACATGTGCATAGCGCCCTTCATTTCACCATATCAAAATTTGTTTGTGTGTAACCGCGGTGTAGTTCGTGGTAGGTGCGTGTCTACTCCGGTAGGTCTACACCATATCCACCACCTCTCGACCTAGTGGGCAATTACAGGGTAGTTATTGGGGTAGGTACAGCACGTAGCCACATTCACTGACATACTAATAACTGGTACTTTGAAGCCCTTGTCTTGCAGAAGATTACTGCCCTCGCAATTAGACCAGTAGAGGGCTACTGTGCAGTAGACTGCATGGTGTAGCTGACGAAGGCCGGGCGTAAAGGCTTTACCACGCGAGTAAGAAGTAAGAAAAAAGGCGTTGCAGCGTGCGAGACACGATTTTTGTTTGCACTCATATAAAAGAAATAGCCTTAGAAATAAGAATCTAGATATTATTGTTAGATGGGTTTCGTTTCATTCATTCCTTGTTTTTTCACTTGCTTTCATCACACATCTTAGTTTTTCAGCCCTTTTCTTAATATGGCTTATTACTTAACTCCACAAATACGTGCATCATAATAGCTCTATTATGTTTTACTTCATTTCAAGAATCAATGTGAAAACGTTGTGGTGCAGCCATAGTGCCGTTCAGTATCATAACCAATTGAAATCAAAATGGCGTTCCCCTTTGGTATCGCAATTGATAATCATCGTAATTAACATGTCACGATATCTTCTGCGATTTAAAAGGGGTGTTGTTTTTATAGGATTGATGCGATCTGAGAGAAGTTGAGGATAAAAATTGAATTTACACCTTGGGTAATTCAACAGTAAAACTCGATATTCAAAGACCAGTTCGCAATGATTTCAGTGAAGTGATGGCGTTTTGCAATTGCGATTTGTCATTCCAGTTCAATTCAGGTGGGGAGTTCAGTATAAATTAAGAAACTAAATTACTTACCGGCGGTCACCACATACCCACTCACCCTCACACACAAACACACTACACACCACACACACACACAGACTCAACACAAAAACACACACCACACACAGGCCTCACACACATACAACACCACACACACACCACACAACCTCACACACAAAACCCACACACAACCGTCTCTCTCAACACACACACACATCTCGGACCAAGGCGTAACTTTGGGACGCCACAGGAACGTTCTAACACCGCGTATGTTGTGACAAGATTCGTACTTCAATACTTGTGCGAGTTGGAAGGCTAATTAAGATAAATCTTTGTGTGCTTTTTAGCGTTTTTTTTGATTTTTTTTTCTAATCATTTTCATTAACAAGATCGTCGTTTACTATATGGCTTTGGACCTGGAATAATATTGGTACGCTTCCATGTATGTGTGTTTCAAAACAGGATAGCTTACAAATTATGTGTGAATACTGCTATAAGCCGTCCTGTTATTGGCATTTGGCTAACTAATTGTCAAATGTAATCACCTCACTGTCAGATCGTGACTTTTGTTTTTACACGATAGTCTATAAATCAAGTTCAATCTTCCACACGAAATAATCTACATAATGAGCCAAGTGTGAGTTGTAATTTAGATACCTACACTCACATTCTCAAAACACACCTTAATCTTGGGAAACATGGTATTCATGAAGATAACTAACAAATCTATGAAAAATATTTTAGAAAATGAATTGTGCGGATCCAAATCTCGGTCCCATAAACCTAAATGGGTGTGTGTTCAAACACTAGGCACCACTATTATTTATTATATGGTAGTATTGATGAATCAATTGAAGAAATTTTCCTCCAGTAAATATATCAGCATTTTTTTAAGCCAGTCCTGAAGACAATGCCGTCCAGCAACTTAAGAAAACGGTTTTTTATAGATCCCAACTACAACATCAACACTTCAGCAGTATATAATCAGGGATACCAAAAATTCCACAAAATCCTGTGATGAAGCAAATGTCTACTTTTGGACCACAAAGGAATATTTTTTATTTCAAACCGAAGCTCTTCTGGCTCCAAAGATGAAAGTTAATGTAACTACACCTCTTTCGCCTCATGTGGAACCCAAAATAATAAATCCTGGAAGGGAAATACCTGACTCTATCTACAAAGGATGCTGATATCAATTTACTACTGGCAACCTTTTTCTCACAGACAGAAATGAAGGTTTTTTTTTATGACGATAGCCACTTCAACAATGCAAATAGACTATTAAGCGGCATTGCACATT
>JAMKCH010045612.1:0-38827 GCA_023653785.1 Ophioderma brevispina | reverse complement strand
TACTTGCTTACCAATGGCCCACAAAATGTGACAATCACAATGTACACAGATCGAATCTGTGTTGTACAAAACGTTCATGTCCTGACTCCCCTGTCCTTTTATCTTATAATGAAGCAAGTAGATTATCCTTGCTGTCTGACATCATGTGTAATGAAACACACGACCATGATCAATTATAGTATAGAACGTATCGATTACCCGCGGCACTCGTACGGGGGCACAGGACAAAATGGTCTGCTTCGAAAACACGTGCTTGAATCGCTCTCTTGTACCGTCCTATCTTTGCCCTTATAGAAGCAATGAAATTTTTGCATATTTTTTTAATAATATAAATTTTGTCTTTTCCAAAAGTTTCTGTTGGAAACTTCGATATGATTTAATGGTCATACCTATTTTTATGCTGGTATTATGAGTGACAGATATACCACTCGTAATATTCAACTATTTTCAGAGCCACCCAAACGAGCGTCAAACAAAGTCGGTGGAGATAAGTACTGAATTTTTTATCCAAATAGAGCTAATATAAAGTTGTGGTGACAAGTAGCATATCACATTTCTTTCCGTGTTTAACAATAAACGAAACCAAAGAATGGTTCTATTTTACATCATTTGAATTATTAATTGTAGGCTAACTCTCTATAGTCCTATCATGATGAGTAACCCCGGGAATGAAGTACGGACGGATATGTATGTATTGGTAACTACGATAGAGGATCTAAATTTGTAAATCAGCTTAAATAAGGCGTAGTTTTCGTCAAAATGGACAAATTCATACTGGCGCAGGATCCGGACCCGTCGCCCTCTTAAAATTTTAAAATGAAAAAACAGATTTTGTCCTCCTTTCAATCTGAAGAAATTTAGCGGATGGGAGACCAGTGCTCTTGTACTGGAATGAATTAGGCCTACTATACATAACGAATAGACTATTAAAACAATATTCTGGAAATGAAGTTGAAACAAACACATTGGAACGATCAACAATTACTTTTTCCTCAGTATTTATTTTAGGCATGCTGCTAACGTATAATCGATATTTTATCCCTCTTTCCTAACGAAACTTGTTACGTTTTAAAGACATCCGTTCGGGGGGTTGAAGAGAGCTTATTGATACCTGACTCACGTCCACAACAAAACAATATATGGAAGAGGTTGAAAGCAAACACATTGGACCGATCAACAATTACGTTTCCTCAATTTTATTTTAAGCCCATTCTACACGGTGCAAATTCCCTTGCAACAAGCTTGCAACAAGCTCCCCAGCACCTTGCACAGATTTGCTCTGTGTAGATGGGCTGTTTTCAATGAAATCCACACCCTGTGCTATCCAGGCAATTTTTTAGAAACCTGTTGTCTATTTTTCACGGACGGCCTTCAATACCACCCGTAAGAGTCCATTGACCCTTCTTTAAACCAATCAGATTTCAGGTGGCTTCATCAACATTCTTATTAAAGCAATGAATATGGGTTTATGTTAGGATCAACTTCATTTTCATTATCTTGGGTCTTGGGTTTAATAAACTTATGATACAAATGAGACACAAACTCAATCGCACTGAGTTTTTGGATTTATAGGAAGAAGTGTAGTTCTTTGGAATGTTTGAACAAGACTGCGTTGCTGTGTTAAGGTTGAAATCCTTGGTAATGCCATAGTAGAACTAGGAGATTTGTCCTGAAGACATGGTTTTTTAATTAAATATAGACTTAGTTGTTTCTTGTGATGAAAGTTTAAGTATAAATTCAATTAACTTTATCATTAGAAATATTTTCCTGTCTTTTTTCACTGCTGTAGGCCTAAATTTAGCGCATTAATATTTGTTTAAGTTTCTTTGTTTTATTTCAAGGACTTATAATCATCATGACCAATTGGTTTATTAAATTATAGCACTTCCAGTAAAATTTTACAATAGAATGGATTGAGGCCTCCATAACTTTAGTTAGGCCACTTGGATAAAAAGTTTTCCTTGATGAAATAGGTGTAGACTATATAAGGGATACCAAAATAGTTATTAGATATAGCTCTCATACAGGCAAATCTTTGAAAAGTAGATCTACGTAAATTGTATTTTATTTTCACTTTTTAAAAATGTTAAACTTGTTAATGACACCACTTCCTCTTTTTCTCTATTCATTTATACTTATAATAAAGGTTGTCCTTTATAGGGATAAAAAGACGAACACATTGAAATATTTCACATCAAAATTATTTTAAAAACTTTGTTAATTTATGGAACGTGAGTGTAAATATTAAAATTATAGAAATGTCTTCTTTTGAAATATTTTCAACAACTTCTTCTGTACCTACTTTTTCTTCTCTAACTTTTAAATCATAATAATAGTAAAAGTAACGAATCTGACCATATTATAAGTAAGATATAAGCCAGGACACTGACATGCTTAATAAGTGTTTAACTTACACAGAAAGCCTTTGAAAATTGAAAAATCGACCTAACAGTTATAATGTAATCCCCAAACCACACTTCCAGCACCCCATGGTTTCAAGGACCTGTTGGCAAGCCAAATTTGCATTGTGTATATGGAAGAATTGCAGGGAGCATCTGTCATTAGCCGCCATGTAACTTAATGTCTAAATTGATGGGCCTTGCGATGGCTGTTGCATCGTGTAGAAAAGGGCTTTTCGGCATGCTGCTAACGTAATAATCTATATTTTACCCCTCTTTCCTACGAACTTGTTTACGTTTAAAGAATCCGGTTTTCGGGAGTGAGAGAGAGCTTATTTGATACCCTGACTTCACGTCCACAACATACCGCGACACACCGCCGGCCGCTTTGCTTGAACTGGACCCAGACCAATGATTTGTATCGATTATAACGTTCAATCACCAAGTCGGCAGTCTAATGAACTCTCTTGCCCACACATACCTTTTTTCTTCACGATTACTTGTTATCATATCAAATGACCTTGTTATCATAACAAAGGACGGCGAGTCAGGAATGAACGTTTGTGTGTTAGTGGCGATATAACCCACTAACACAGAGGAAGGGTCATTGAAAACACCTGTATACATCTCCCCATTAGCCGTGTTGACACCACATGTCATTTGTTTACATGCCTCAGACTTTCCTAATACGATAAATATGAGCCCAACTTACCTAGAATCACATAGTCAATACATGATACCACACAATCCAATGCATCCTTAGAACAATTTTTTTTCAATGCTCAATATCAAGAAAATCCAGAGAAATTGAGAAATTTGGCACACAATTTCAAGAAGTTTCGGTGTTAGTGTTTGACATGAGAACAAAGAGAGATGTCAAGGAGAGTTTCTCACCCCAATCAATATTGGGGCATTATTGGGATAACTATAATTGAATGGGATCTCAATCATGTTATGGTTTGGCGTGCAATAGGAACATACAATTGCACTTATACATTGTGCAGTAATTACAGTCTTTGTATTCAAGTAGTGTACTCCTGTCAAATGAAGGTAAACAGTAAAATGATGTCAACCAAACATGCTGCTATGCAATCCTCTGTCTGTCCTTGTGTGTCTGAGAGTTTGTACTGAGCAAGGCTGAAGACACACATTCGATGGTGTATCACAACTGTTGCCTCAGATTGTTTAAACACTTAGTCTAGACTTAGTCTTAATTCCTTAAAGGGGCATTTCGTGATCCACAGCCCATCCCCCCACTTTACCTAAAAAAAAGTTGAGATTTTTAATATCAGTCCTCAATGTGTACCTATCTTACCTGCAATTCGGTCGACTCTGGTAAAGAAAAGAATGCGCAATTTTGTATATTCAGCACGTGGCCTAGCTATGAGGACGTGGGAACAAGCATTGCTCTTAACACAAAACCCACGATCGGATCCAACTCAAATTTTGTGAATAAGCTTTCTCAAGGATACTTATTGAACAATTAATCAAATAGGTGGTGCTGGAATCACGAAATGCATTTTTAATTAACTAAGTTCAGGTTTTGCATCCATGCTGCATGGTTGTACAGCCGTTATACTTAGTCCCTCAACTGAAATGATTAACCGAATCGCACCTTATTGGGTCAGCAGACGAGGAAATGCATGATGGTGTTTGACTGGTCGGTGGTGGTTTTAATATCAATGAGCACGTTGCAAGTCTGAACTCAAGATATTCATAATAAGACACATTTGTTGATAAAAGTTACGGCAAACTGAAAGTTAGCCTACAATTACTTGGATGTCGTTCTTGCGCTCTTTTTATTTTTATGTGTAAAATATTCTTCCAAAGGCCTAGAGACTATCATTTACGATAATTAAGAAATTTTTTGAATGTGCCAGTGCCATTTAAAAGAAATCTGTGTTTGGCAGTTGAAACTAAAAATGAAAAGATTAAAAATATAAGAATAGTCAGTTCGTATCTGTACTGAAACGAGTGCAACAGATTCCATCTGGAGTTATTGGCACATCAAAGTCGGCCCATCAGCCCAAAATGGTGGTGGTCATTTTGTGGTCAATTATTTATAAAAGGTGGATTAAAGAAATAAATAGGCACTATCAGGATATATCAGAAAATCCTATCAGATTTGGTGCATGTCTTTAACTTAACAAGTATAGTCCAGGAAAAACAGTTGTGGTGTCAGCAGCCCGGTTTACTGTTTGTTATCCACTGGTGTCATTTTCCATCATAGCAATTGGGGTTTAAATTGGTCTTTAGCACAATTTTTTTAGAGTTTTTGTGCTCGAAAATTTTTTAATTTTCGAAAAATGAAAAATTTCGGCTGCAAGCGGCAAAAAATTGTTAAAAGTGGGCCAAAATGCTAAAAAAATCCTGCATTTTTGCCTTACATTTTTCTTTTAAAAAAAAGTGTATTTCACATAATTGCATTTTCAACATTTCTTCTGAGACAAAGCTAGGGGGGGGGGGGGGGGGGGCGGTGGTGTTTTTTTTTTTTGCCTAAGTATACTAACATACCCTACAACTTAGTTATAATACCAAAAGCAACCTAATAAGGACAAAATGAATCTTTTAGTCATTATGGTCCGTACAGACACTTCATGGTAATTGAACTGGAGATTCCATATCTTGATCACTGCTGTTTTTTTCTTTGTGTTCTGTCACTTTTCTTTTGGGAAAAATTTAACTATGAGAATCTACAGACTTAATTTTTCCCTGTTCTGTTTCTGCAAATTTGAAATATTTTTTACGTCTGACAAAGGAATCACTGTGTCTTTAAAACACTCATCTCATTTTATTTTTTTTTTTGGGGGGGGGGCATTGCCAACCCAGAGAGCTTTGACCGCGAAGAAAGAGCTTGAAAACATCTTAAATCAGCCTCTTTTGCATGAATTTTCACCTCCACCAGAAAATCTGCCCTCAAACTACCTCCTACTAGGCCACCGGGCAGATCCCTTATCGTTTAAAAAGGTGACGCACCGCTGGGAAGCACATAATTTTTGCGAGATAAACTCTTAAAAATTATAAAAATCAGTTCTACGGTTGTTCTCAACTCTTGTATGTGCACGTTTTCCTCAAAAATGATTAATAATTGCCCATTTCTTGTGAAATCTATCCACATATAAACCGGTAATCAAGATTTTGCTTCACTCCCCGCTATTACATATATCGAACCGTATGTCGCTACGTTGAACTCTAAAACCTCGGCTAAAGTGCACACACTACAGTGAGTTCGGCCGGACAGCAGTTGTGATCGTGTTGACATAAATCATGGCGTCTTCTGTACCCCGAAAAGGTCGGGGAAAGTGCATTATGTTCTTAATTCCTGATGTGGAGGGTAAAATAAAGCATCTTACATATAGTGTAAACAACACACGAAAGAACGGCTTGATTTTGTGAGTTGAGAGGAATTCATTGGCCGGTTTGAAGGCCACTGAATTGCACTGGCAATCCATCGCCCATCTAATCGGTGATTGTACCGCGGGGATACCGTGTAGCCTGCACCTGGTCATCGAATTCACGATTTTCAGCCTATTTGTTTGTGTGAAATGCACTTACCTAAATGCTTTGTGTTGGGCCTATATCATGTATTATATTGTCACGGCCATGGCATTGGGTTTGGCATTATGTATTGTTCATCTCGCAAGTAGTAGCATAGTCAATAACTGTCAGACTGTACTGTAGTCAACGGGTAGTCATGTTAACGCAATGAGGGCTGGTTGTTGGGTACCTGGTCATTGAGGGTAATTCCGATTTTAGGATAGATTCAGGTTGTGATATAATTAATTTTCACATTTCTAAAGGTAAGACATTTGTTTGTTCTTTAGCCCTGTAGCGTAGCAGTATCAAATGGGCGACAAATTGGACTTTGTGAATATTGATGTGGAGGGACAAGGTTATCAAAGGGGGTCACCTCGACTGTTACTATTTGCACAAATGAATTACTGAGCTTTTTTTCTTTATTAAATGTGGGTGGACCCAAATAGACAACCTCTTCATCATTTTCATCAAAATGAGATTATTGGTGTGTATCAGAAGTATGAAAAGAAAAGTACAAACACATATTTTTCTAATCATTACCCCAGTAAAATTCAATAGGGGATTACACGTCTCCATATTAGTGGTTCGACCCTATCATGGTCCGATTTTCCATATATATTTAAATTCTCCCTCACATAGAAAGGTATCCCCAAAACATCTATTACAATTGTGAGTATTAAATTGGTTGGGTAAGCAACAATGTGACTAAAATTAAAATTGTCCCATTAGACTGCTGTAATTAATGTGGCGACCACATTGGCGGATTGTTTTTCCTAAATACATGGAATATTTCTTGTGGACTTAAATTTACTTCAGTAATTCAAAAAATGAACTTTGTTCGATCCCAAAAATAACTAGATAAAAATAGGGGGGGGGGTGTTTGTACCTGCACATCTGCTCATGTCATTTCTCCCTGCAGCCCCCCAAATGAAATGACATGTGTACAGTGTATATAGAGAAGGACCAAATGTGTTTCTTCTTAACTTACATCTCACCCACCCCATTCATTTTACACCACCCCAATCTGACCCACGCCAACCCAACCCAAAGGTAATCAGAAAAATCACCCCTCTGAATTGTCCCCTCTTACGGAATGGATAACTGCGTATTTTCCTAATTAAGAGAAAATGAAGGGGTCCTGAACTAAATGTTATAGATCCCTCCCACAGTAGGGTGTATGAGTCCATCCCACAATGCACCAGTTTGTGAAATTTCACATAACTAATGTCATGTGATCCCACCTAAAAGTCATATTTCATAAGTCAAAGTCATAACCACCCTGGCAGTCATTTAGCCCGCAAAGTACTTTTTATCCCGAGTTACAATTCATTCCAACACATGAACATGGCACATTGTTAATGCACTATGGGATTTGTAAAAATGCCATTTGGTCCTTCCCCATCCATCTACCAATTCCCTACCATTTTAGTATTCTTTTTAAACATTTACATAGCTTGCAGTTGTTGCTGCTTTTGAAATCTGAGGCACTTATGTTAAAGCTTACAATCCCACACTCCCTTCAACAAATCGCAACCCAGGATCCCTACTCAAAGTACAAAAAAAAACTAAACATTGCCTCTATTCTAAATTATACCCACTAACTCGCAGAACATATGACAGTTGTAAATCCCCATTCAGAATAAATTTTCACCTATAGGGATTTGAAGATATTAAATCAGAATTTTTCGTCAAAGTTTCCGCTTTTACTTGTTAAACCATTGGGTCGTTCTTACATTGGTATTTCTCGGCCGCCCTCCCCTGAGTTACTGCTGGGCTCGGTGCCTCGGGCTTCGCTTTATGGGATCATTGTGAAGTGGTGAGAGCTAAACCAAAGTCACAGGGAACCAGCGTATGCTGTTATAAGGCTGCTGAATTTGGATGATTTATGTAAGCAGCAGACTAGTAGTAGTAAGTAAAAGAAACTTCGACCGTGATGAACGTTTTTAATTGGGCGTCCTCGAATCACGCTATAATTAGAGGGTCCATAACGAAAACGTCATTCGATTAACGAATGGTTGATTGACTCCCAGTTATTTAGGGTGCATGCGAACTACACAGACGTGATGCGTTGGTTAGTAGTTTAAAGGCCCGACTCAGAGATTTCCCGCATGAGGGCGCCCTCAATTTTCAAAACAAATTGGTTTTAGCATGTACATAATGCTTATCTATATACTAATCACTGTTTGAAATGGCTAAGCTCAAATCAAAGTCCCTTCATATAGAAAATCACATCTTTGTTTTAAAAATTCCGGATCCGGAAATTTGGTTATACACAGTACCCGATGGCACTGTTATATACACAAAACATGTTTTACTGCTTTAAAACGCAAAATCCAGTTTCAGCTCAAACTTTGAATTGAGCTTCTAGTGACTAACCTTATGTTCTAGTATGACTCTTTTTAATTAATATTTAAAATTTATATTCTGAAATCTCTGAGTCAGACCTTTAAACCGCCTTTCCTGGAAAACGAACAACTGGTAAAAGTGAGAACAAGTGGAATCTTCTCAGAAAACATTACTCCATTGATTACCACTAATTTTTCTACTTGTGAGGGTGCGCCCTTTATGCAATTTCTAAAGGTATTCCCCCTGTGTACACGGTACCTATACCGGGAAACTGCCTCAAAACTGGAATTTGCCCTTTCTGACAGGTGACCCCTGTTTACAACCCAGTGCCAAACTCGTAAGGTTGCACGCCAGAAATGAATACTGCATTCTTTCCCCAATTTCGAATAGGCCTTTTTGGCCAGGTCGCTAATAAAATCATGAAGTTAATCATTTTTCCTGCTTCCCTCCCATGTCCCATTTTCCTACTGTGTCAAATCATCATTATTTTGAAAGTTTTCATTATGAAATAATGTGAATGTAAAATGTGAATGTTCAAAATGGTTTATTTTTATTCTCTACATAATTTAAACATGTATTCATTCCTGCCCCAGCAAGCTCAGATTTTTCTTTTTTTTTTGGGGGGGGGGCTTCGACTAAATAGTTTCGTTGTTATCTGCTGTTGTTACAGTCTGTTAATATGCCATGGGCCAAGGTTGTGGTATATTTCTTAGAATGTTGTGATCAGTGTAAAGGGTTTATTTTGCCTGATACTTGATATAGCCTTTTACCAGTGGTTGAAGTAACCAGCTTTTTTTCAGGGGGGAAGGAAAGGGGAACACATACATTTTCAGGGGGGAGGAATTAAAAAATTTGTTTAGTATAGTATATAGGGCCTATGTTGTTTTCACTGTTAAATGGCACAGTACAGAAAAATCCACTAATTTTTTTCATGTGGCAAGAGGGTGGGGGCAGCTTTCCCCCTTGCCCCCTTCTGGTTACACCACTGCTTTTACACCAGCAACTGGCTTAGCTTTAGTGGGGGTCATTATGATTGATTTCATCATAAACTTCATAATTGCCCTTGGACAGATAGATTTCAGGAATTGATGCAAAGTTTTTAGCAAATTTATGCAAAGCATGCATGTAAAAGGCTCTTCAAATGGTTTATCCATGGAAACATAATGGATTTAGAAACAACAAATTTTGCTTTTTAAAGGTATACCTATATGCCTCATATTACTCAAGATTCATCAACCCTACTTAGACATAACAAGTGATAGAAAATTTGGCAAGTATGATAAGGATAAGGACCTAGCCTAGTGCATTCGACAGGATAATCGCACACGACCGAATGGGTCAGTGCAGGCAGCACGAGAGCCTTCGGCTCTCGTGCTGCCTGCACTGACCCATTACCCTGTCGAATGCACTGAGGCGTGGTCCTTATCCGTCATATACTTTGAGAAAACAAGTATCAAATCATTACATTAAAATTAATAATTAACGTAATTTGTCTAAATTTTGACGTAGTTTTTAAAATAAATTAAAAACACTCCTATACTCCAACATGTCCAAAGTTATACTCTATAAATAGTGCCAAAAAGACCTTAACGCAATTCATTGTTGATTAGTTTATTTTGAAAATGACCTGGAAGTGCGAGAAAAATCAGACTCTCTAAGACACTTAGAGTGGCTAATCTTTCTCGCACCTCCCTGGCAGTTTCAAAACAAACCCATTAGTGATGAAACGCGTCAATGAAATTGAATGAAAGACAGACTTTTTGCACTGCCCTTACTTTTTTCAAAACAAACCCATCAGTGACAATTTGCATATAAATGCATATGAATTTTCTTCTACCAATTCCAATGCCCACTGTATTAGATGTTAAAGACCAACGCAGACATGCGTGTACAAAACATGACTGGTTTCTGCATTGAAAACAATTTTATTTGTGAATTTTGGGTTTCTTGAAGTACACTTAAATCGCATGGGCCTACTATTTATATAGCAACATGATATATTCCATTCTCTACCCCCGTGCAGTGATTTCATAACATTGACGCAGCTTGTACGCACGCGTCAAGGTATGCCATCTTTGTGCGCGAGTGTAAAAACGCCGTCGATTTAAGCCAGCGCGTGCGGTTTTCTGGGGCCCCCATCAAATCTCGCGCTGACACATGCACAGAGGTAGGGAGTGAGTATATCAGCTAAACTTTCTAAAGGCTTTCTAATTTAACAAATTAAAATAACATACTGATTTTATATTTAAGATCAATATTTAATGTCAAAACGTATCGTCCTTTTGAAGTAAACACAAAAGCCTTGTTCTACCTTAATTAAGATGTTACCGTTTCGGACAGAAACCTAGAAGAAAAAAAAAAAAAAAAAAAAAAAAAAAAAAAAAAAAAGACCAAATCACATCATTGTGGATGGTCTGCGCCTTGAAATACTAATCCTTTATACTAGAAACCAATATTTTTTCAACACAAAAATAATTTAAGTTAGGACGACACCATACTAATATATACTAAGTTCTTATGGGTATAGACGATGCAGACATGTTACTTGATATTGAGCATTAAGTCGATGCAAACGATTGACATTAATTTCTAGTTGCTTCTAGAAGTTGTGACTTGTGGTGACCCGCGTCATTCTTCTGATGACGCGTGCATTATCTTATGACCTGTGCATTATCTGACATAGCCCAGGCAGTTCGGAAAATATGCACGCTGAACAATAGATTACACGAGAAGTAATCTGTGGATACCCTTCAATCTTGGTGCTGACACTCAAATTGGTACGTGTTTTTCCAGGAACCATTTTTAGCAATTGGGAACCCTGTCAGTTCTATTATTCAAGAAAAAAAGAAGGAGGAAGACACCATAGAAATTACAATCGCAAAAGCCTTGTAAGATATGATACTAATGATGATGACGTTAAATCAAAAATAATATATTATTGATGATGATTACGACTATGATGATGAAAACAATGATGAGAATGTTCGGGTAGAAATTTCCATGTTTCGTGAGGGTTTAATGAGGTTTACAAAACATAAATTGGCAAAACTTTTGTGCTTTAAGTAAACATACCTTAACACATGACATGCCTTAACACACATATCTGTTATAGTCTTATTTTTATTCCCTGTCTAACGCATATTGTCCGATGGTACTAACTCATTTGGAGGGGATTTGTTGAGATAAAAAAAAACTAAAAAAACGTATTAACAGCTGAAATGCTCAACTTTGTTCAACGAAAAGATGCTTTCACCCATTTTACATGAACTTCTTTGTATCGAATATGTAAAGGCATCAGAGGAGGAATACGCCACGTAAATATTGTATTTGTTATATAACCACCATTCAAAATAACTTAAATGATTGGAGCAAGTTGTCAAATATTATCTGTGGGTTTTGATGGTGGTAGAAGAGTACTATGTGAGGTGGGGAGGGAAGGCGAAGAAAAGTGTTGTAAAAAATAAAGTGGGAGCAGCGTTGAGTCGAAAATATGGCGAGGGGGGTTGTGTGGGAAGGGGTAGGCAAATGAAACGCAATAGGGAGATAAGGGAAAGTGGACGGGGGGGCGGGGGGAAAAAGGGGATGAAATAAGAATGCTGAACGATGACTGTAAGTTGAGGGGGACAAGGATTTGGGCTAGGGATGGTAGGGAGGGGTAATTCAGTGGTATGCGGGGGGCGGTAAAAAATGGGGGGGGGCAGTGTGGGCATTAAGAGGGAAGTGAGGAGGAGTGCAGGGGATGGAAAAGTAGGAGTTGTGAGCGCGAAAGGCTTGAGGGGGAAGTTGGCAGTACAGAGATAATGGGACCCGGGCTGAGAGGTGGATGGCGGGAGAGGAAACATAAGGAGAAGAGGCAAAAGCCCCACAACAATCACGCCCCCCACACCTATTATAAGAGAGTAAAGTAAGGGTGTCAATGGGGGAGGGAGGAAAGATGGTAGGAAGCCGGGCACGGGTAGTGAAGGAAGCGGGGTACTAGTAGGGATGGGATAGTACCTAAGAGTAAACGATTGATGGGGATGTCGGGGATGAAAGATAGGGGAGGTAAGGGAAGGCAGGAGGTGGAGGGAGAAGAAGCGTAGGAAGGAAAGGAGGGCGGGGCAGGAGGAGGTGAAGGTGTAAATGGGAGGTGTTAAAATGGGGGTATCAAGGGGGGCAAGAGGAAAAGGGGGTTAGGAGGGGAGGGGAAGGGGACAGGGGAGCTCGGTGGGAAAAAGGATGGAAAGCTAGAGTCGGATGCTGGGAGGCCAGTGCGGCGAAAGGAAGAAGTACCAAAAGAAAAAAAAAAACAATACAAATAAATGTAACGTGTAAGATTCCTTAGTGCGTAAAAGAACTTGGGTGAGTAATAATTACTTTTCGCACATTTTCTTATGTTGAATGCTTCATAGTTTTGTTCCCAAATTTGTGTTTGGAAGTTATTCATTGCATTTTGCTTTGTAATATTTCTTCGTGATAGAAAAAAAAACAAAAAAAAAAAAAAAGAAAAGGACTTTTTAAATTATGGCCTTAATCTTTATTCCCTGTATTGTGATATCGAATTTCTATTGTACTGAATGGGGGGGGGGGGGGGGGGGGGAAGCATACAACCTTTCAGAAACAAATGGAATCGTCGACACGCCCCAAAAACTTTAATGACTGACAGGAATGAAAAAATCTCCTAAGGGTGAAATTTACCTTCATCATCCTAAATAATAATGCTGATGATACATAATAAGTTTGCTAATATTAATTCATATTAATGAACTGAATCATATACCAACAAAACTGGATAACCACTGGGTTGACATTGGGAACATAATTTTGCCCTATATATAAATTTACTGTACAAACATTCATCCCTCTTTGGCATACGCCCGTTTGTCAGATGGTCCAGAAAAAGGGGTAACATCATCTAGGGGTCATTTGGGATCATTGTATTTCATAAATTGATGGTGCTTTGGTTTTACAGAAACATATCCTTTTTCACAAAAATTTGCACAGACTAATGACTAATCTGGTTATGTGGGGCTTTTGTAGGATGTCCTGCAGTTTTGAGCTATAGGTCGGGGTTCTCAACTATATTTGCCCATGTTTCAAACAGCATCAATACTTTTAAAAAATAATCATTTATCTAATTGTGGTACCTTCTCCTCGGACCAACAGTGTTTTCCTCTGACCTAAGTGCAAAGATCTTTGGAGAATTTTCTCCTTTTAATAGTAAAAAGGGTTATTATATGATTTTTGGTTGTAGGCCAATTATTTCATTAATTGTCAGTTCAAAATGTTTGACTTTATTAGTACTGTTTATCTCTGCACTTCAGAGAGAAGAGGCTGTGCATTGCACTGAAAAACTTTTGCATCATGCCCCTGGATAAGTCATTCGAGAGAAAACTGACAGGGCATAACCTACATCTATTGATCAGGTAGAGACTGTGGAAATAGACTCATTCTGGTATGCTCAAAGGTAGCCTAACTTTAGACTTGGTTTAACCAAAGTTATAGTCCTTCACAGATGGAAATTTTTCCCCCAATATCGTGCAAAGGAAAAAAGTGGGTTTGCGAGGCTATGAAAGAGGAGGCAGCTAGAGAAGGGGGCTTGAAGTGGTTGAGAGAGAATCCAACAAGGTGTATCAGATAGTGAAGGCCAGAAAACGATGGAAGAGCTGTTGAAGTGTTAAGATGGTAATGAAGGGGTAAGTGTGAAGCTTAATTTTAGTGAGAAAGATAGAGGTAGAGTCTGGAAAGTGCATATGGAGAGAATCCAATGAATGAGGAGCATGGTGGGGATCAGGAAGGTGGAGGGCTGATGGGGGCGGTGTAAGGTCTAGTTAAAGGTCAGTCGGGAGCAAGTGGTGAAGCAATAAGACGAAATGAAAAAAGGAATGATCTGAACGCCTCAGAGGTCTGAGATGATAGGGCGCGTGGAGAGATAGGGATTGGTGTTATGATGGAGTTGTGTTAGAAAGTGTTAGATGGAGGAGGCATGCTGGAGGAGTGGGCGTGATTGTGGTGGTTCCAATTTTTAAAGTGAAAGGGGATGCAATGAGATGTGGCGCATATAGGTGTGGAAGTCGTTGGAGCATGCAAGGAAAATTGTGGAGAGGATTCTGTAGAATAGATTAGTAGATAGGGAAGTGAATGAGATTCACTTTGGTTATGCCAGGGAAGGAACGATAGTATGCGAGTTTTTATTTAAGGAGGCTGCAAGAAGAATATCGAGCTAAAGGGAAGAAGTTGTGTATGTGTTTTGTAGACTTGGAGAAGCTTTGATAGGGTAACCGAGGAACGGGATGGATGGGCCGATGAGGGAAGAGAGAGATACCAGAAGTAGTGGTTAAGCAGTGATGAGTTGTATGCAGGAGCCACACAAGAGTTAAATGGGGTTCTGATTTTTCGATGACTTTGAGGTGAAGGGGGTGTGCATCAAGTTTCTGTATTTTCGCCAAATTGATTTTTGCAATTGTGATTGCTGTAGTCACGGAGAGTGCAAAAGAAGGTTTGTTGGGTGAGATTTTGAACGCTGATGACTTGGTTTAAATGACGAGACGTTGGAGGGACTGAGGGAGAAGTTTTGGGAAATGGAAGAAGGTTGTTGAGAGGAAGTCTGAAGGTAACCTTGGGAAGACAAAAGTTCTGGTTCTGTGGTGGGAGAGGAGGTGGTAGAGAGTAAGGTAAACCCATGTGGTGTGTGGGAAGAGATGTAAAAGCAAATTCAGTGTGGTGTGAGAAATGTAGGGAAATGGATCCATGGGAAATGCACAAAGAGGAAAAGAAGGACCCCTAGTTTGGCAAGAGATTTGTGTGCAGAAATGTGAGACGAGCTGGAGGGAATGGTGGAAGAGGAAGGAAAAGTTTGTGTGTGATGATGTGGAGTCAGTGAAGTAGTTCACATACCTAGGGGTAGGTTAGTGGGGGTGGTGGATCGAGGTGCTGTGGACAGCTAGATTGAGGTATGGATGGGTTGAAGTTTAGGGTAATGTGGAGGCGTTGTTTGCAAGGGAAAAGATATCCTTGAAGACGAAAGGAATGGTGTAAAAGAGTTGTGTAAGATTCTGTATGGAGTGAGACGTGTTTCTGCGGCTAAAAATGATATGGGAGTTCTGAGGAGGACAGAGATAGCAATGATGAGAGTGATTTTGTGTGAAATTGATGACAGGATGAATACTGATGATTTGAGCAGATTTTTGGTTTGGAAGAGGCGATGGACCGTTGTGCGAAGGCTAATAGTGTATGTTGCATGGTATGGGCTTGTTGAGGAAGGATAACCAAGCTATTAAGAGGGCTTTTGAGTTCGAGTTGGGGAGTTTGAGGAGATGGGAACGTCCAAAAAACATGGAAGAAGCAAGTGAGGAGGAGGAGTGAGGGTTGGGTTGAGGATTGAGGATGCATTGAATCGGGTAATGGAAGGAGGAGTCAGGGCTGTTGCTGCGAATGGTGAGGTGAATCCTGCCACCCCCGTTGACGGGGATAAACCGATTTAAACTTTGGTGTTTTTTTTTTTAGTTAGTTAGTATTAAGTATACTCTGAAAGTGTAATGTAATCCTAAAATGAGAATAAAGTCAGGGTTTATTTGTACAGAATAGGATTTTTTTATGGTATCACCTGCACCTTGTTGATGTGAAATTTCCCCAAACTGTGTGCATTGTGGTGATTCACTCCATACGCCTCTTGAAAGCTTGCTAATTAGTGTTACTCTTTACTTGTCGTGGTCCTATTTAGCAGAATCTCATGCCATAGTTGAGTGTGACTGTAAAACTTGGCAGATTGATTGAATTAGAGATTGCTTTTCTGTAGTTTACCATTGTATTACTCGGGGGAATTTTTTCTTCTTTTTTTTTTGTCCCCGTCGCACTGAGTTCGGACGGGACTATGAATGAGAGCGCCGTTCGTCCGTCCGGTCGTCCGTTTGTCCGTCCTTCCGTGATAGAAATGTTAACCCATGTTTAACACGATTTAGCTGAAGTTCCGTAAGGGCGACAATGATGCAACTTTGTGGAAAGAAGCGGGGTTAGAGAGTTCTTGACTTGATTCGATTTTTGGTCGTGACATATGCTAATTAAGTAATCTAATTTTGCATAATTTATGAAAATGTTCCTGCAGCCTTTTGTACAAGTTGTTTCTGGATTTCTGTAAGGTGTATAATGATGTTAACTTGGTGGAAAGTGGGCTGAAATTCTCAAACCTGATTAATTTTGGGCGTATTTCAGGCGAATTTGAGTATGCAAAGAGCTCATTAATATGCAAAAATCATCGTAATTGCTATATTTTTCAAACGGTACTCGGATACTCAAAAATTCCTGCGCTGTCATGAAAGATATCATGGGGCACATCTTTTTGGCAAATATGAAAGTATGTGATATATTCGGCGTATGTATGCAAATTAGCTAATTAAATATGTCATAATTTCTGTAGCTCTGAAACGGTACTTCGATATGCAAAATCCTTTCGCTACATGAGCTACTATGCCAGTAGGGTGATTTGTCATGATGAAATATGTGATATATGCAGCGTATTTTATGCACTGAAAGCTAATTAAATATGGCATAATTGCTGTATCTCTGAAACGGTACGTCGGATATGCAAATTCTTCGCTACATTAGACTACTTTGCCATAGGGGAGGGGTGGGTGTTCGGGTGTTGGGAGGGGTGGGGTGTTGCGGAGTGTTGGGGAGGGGTGTTGCTGAGTGTTGGGGAGGGGTGTTGCTGAGTGTTGGGGAGGGGGGTTTGCGGAAGTGTTGGGGAGGGGGTTTTGTTGTTTTGGCCAGGGAGTTGGGGGATTTTTTTGCAGGGTGTTGGGAGAGGGCATGGGGTTGCATGTTGTTGGGAGGGGCTTTGCATGCTGTGGAGGGGTAGGGTGTTGCGGGGTGTTGGGGAGGGGATGGTGTTCGGGGTGTTGGGGATGGGTGCTGTTGGGTATTGGGAGGCGTGTTACGGGGTATTGGGATGTGTGGGGTGGGGGTTTGCGGGTGGTTGGTGTGTTGAGGGTTGTTAAGGAGGTGGTGGTGTAGTTTGCAGAGTGTTGGGGATGAGGTGGTGTTGTGGGGATGGGGGTGGGGTGTTGCCGTTGTTTGGGGAGTTGTGGGCTGTTGGGGAGGGGGTATGGTGTTCGGGTTTTGGGGAGGGTAGTGGCGTTTTTGTGGAGGGTAGGCTTGTTCGGGGTATTGGATGGGTGTGGGGTGGGGGTTGCGGGGTTTGGGTGTTGAGTGGTTTAAGGAGGGTGTGGGGGGTTGCGAGTGTTTGGGAGGAGGTGGGTGTGTTGGGGATGGGGGTGGTGTGTTGCGGGTGTGTTTGGGGAGGGGTTTCTGGGTGTGTTGGGGAGGTGTGGGGTTTTTTGCGTGTTTGGGATGTGGTTGGTGGTGTTGTATTTTCATTTACTCAGTTTAGTTAGTCGCGACATATTCGGCGGGGACATATTTTCGCAAAATAACGCGTAAATACGATTCGGCCTTTTAATTTTTTTAAAGGTGGGTGCCCGATCGACATTCGCCAACCTCGTCCCCCACTTTACACCATAAAATTGAGATTTTGGTATAAAGAAAGTCCATATTTCTATCATTACCCCACTGAAATATTTTAGGCCCCATAAATGTTTTGTTTTGATTTTTATGAACAAAAACCTCTTCAAAATTGGTCAATCATAATTTAGTAACACATCTGTCCATATTGGCTAATTTAATACACGTTTTTTTGCGTACTATCCAAACGGCTGCACCGATTTCACCCAAATTGTAATCGTGATTTTTCCGTGATATGCTTCAAGCGTGGAGACCAATGTCGTGAAAATTCAGACCATGATCGGGTCCCCTACCTTTAAAGATGCGGAGATATTTTTTGAGGATATGAAGGCTCTCAATTTTCACGGAATCGGTTGTAGCTCCTACCGAGAACGTTTCGAAGGCTTATTGAACAACATTACAAAAGAAAACCGCACAGCTTGTTTTGAACTTGCCTGTTTATCGTATCTTCCCCCATAGAACACCGGTTCTTTGACCCTTTCTGTCGTGCACGACAGAAAGTACTAAATCATCATCTTCCTAATGAAGACGGGCGTAATTCGGCTTATTCATTTCAGTGTGATCTAATTACATTGGTAAGCATTCCAAATATGCCAAAAACTGGGGTTCGACAAAAATTGAGGGCTTCTTCTGGAATCTCCTCATGTCTCTTAATACATCATTTTGCTTCTACTATCCAAACATCTGGATCGATTTCACCAATAGTTTGTGCATTGGTTTTGAGGAGCCAAGTGTGTAAAATATCGATCAAAAAACATGATAATGTTAAAATGAATGATTTACGCCCCAATATTAATTGGTCGCGCGCTATGAGTTTTAAAATATTGGCTCCACTTCGTCTCGCCCCATATTTTTGCAACTCATATCTCGACCAATTAATTTGGGCTTAACGATCCAATTTTAAGTATCAAAACTTTGTAATCAGATGTTTTTTGTGATATGCTTCAATGTGTGAGGAAAACGACATGTGAAAATCGGCCCATGATCGGGTTCCGCCTACCTTTAAGTCAACAATTCCAAGAGACAAATCAAATATTTCCCAACATGTCTTTCATTTGTCGATGGCCAACATGTCGCTGAGGCAAGAGAGTTAGAGCAGGGAGGTGTCTTTTTTTCGTCAAGGAAACACTCAGAAGACTTTTATCCTCTGGCACAGAGAAGAATGATCCAGCCATCATTGAAATATCACTAATTGGCACAGATTATATTAGCTACAAAGAGGTCAATATGCATTTAAGGCTTTCTTAACTTCTAGTCTGTAGGCCATCAAAGCAATTCTGTTTGGGTTGTTGCCTTTCAGCCAGATTGAATGAAGTAACGTTGTTTTGATCATTCCAACCAACCAAACGGGGGGGGGGGGTGGGGGGACCCAATCATTGGACGTTGTGGGTCTGGTGGGCATATGGGGGCCCAGGCATGTAGGAACAGGTTAATTTTTGCTTTCAATCAAAAACTTTAAAAATGTTTTTGAAAGCCAAAATTACCTCACAGGATAATTTGGAGTTTCGGTGCTACAAAATGTTTTCAAAAGTGATATTTTTACCACCTAATGGGGTCTGTAAATATTATTTTTTTGAAACGACCTTGGGTCAGATGGTGATCCTGGCCAATTTTGGTCAATATCGATTCTTAATTCCAACTCAGTCCCCTCTCATAGTATAAAGCATCGTTTTTTAATTTCCCATATCCATGCGAGTGTTGAAGGCATATTGCCAATTTTATTGTCAGTCAGAGACTCTCCGACCCCTGATAATTTAATAGTTTAAACAACTTGTTATATGGCTAAATGCCTTTTTAATTCTGAATTCATCAGGTTCATAAGTGATCCATGGTCTCTACATAAAATTCAACACCCAAAAATCATTACACTAATTCCTGCTTTAAATCTATCTAGCAACACAGTCCTATTTGGCACCTTAAGATTGTAATATCACCTATAACAGCTACCCAACATTGTTGGCTTGGTCCATGAGGCATTGAGACTTAAAGGTGCCTGTTTCGATTTATGTCTATTGTGTTCTGTACTTTGAAATGAGATCCTGGCACCTGCACATATACCCCATCAGTACCGTGTGAAACGAACTTGCGGTTTGATGTTAGGACAATAATGTGCATGCAAGCCCTATTCACCACTGTGCTAATATGATGGTTAACCATAATTTGGTGGTTTTTGTCCCCTCCGAACGAAGTTCGGCAGGGGACTATAAAATGGGCTCGCGCCGTATGTCCGTATGTATGGTGTATGTCTGTGATAAAAATGTTAACCCTAGAAACATTTGGTCCATATCTTTTTTTCTGGCTAGCTCGACGTAGGTCCGAACTTGGGTATATTGTAGTGGTGAGAAACCCCCCCTATACTAACCATGTAATTCGGACCCCCAGGTCCTCCCCTAGGTCTGTCAGGGGTGGGGGAAAAAGGTCAGGAAAAGGTCACTTACAACAGAAATGTCAACATTGGACCATATTGTGGACTATTTTTCTGGAGTCCATGAGTCACGATATGTAACTTGGTGGAAGAATCGGTTGATGAGTTCTCACCTTAATATATTGTGGAGTTGTAAAACATGCCAATATAAATAGCTAATTTGCATAATTTATGAAAATTTTCCCGCAGGCTTGTGTACAAGGTTTCTGGAGTTTCTGTAAGGCTTATAGATGTAACTTGGTGGGAACGAAGTGGGCTGAGAAGATTCTCGACCTGATTTAGATTTTGGGGCGTCTTTCGGCAATTTTTTACATGATGCAAATGAGCTAATTTATATGCAAATAAAATGTTCAATGATATAGGTGGAGGGGGGAAAAGTATACCACAACAAAGTTATTAACATATGTATAACCATGTTTCATTGAAGGTATCTTTTTAGTTTTGGTTGGTTACAGTTTCAGTCTTTTGGGTTGCCATCCTGTTTACAGTTCTTGGAAAATGTGAAAATATGGTTTGTTTGTGCCCCTTTCTATACCGTTTGGGTCCCCATTTAAAATGTGGTCACATGATTTTTTTCAAAAATAGCGTGCCAAATTGATAAATTTATCATAATTTTTTACTAAATTTAGTGAATTTTCAGGGATTGTACATGATAATTTAATATTTCTTGGTCGATGTCACCAAAGGTAACAATTATTTCGAGCTAGTGGTGGCCAAAATTAAGAGTGGACCTGTGCTATTATTTTAGTCATCACTTAGTGATCGCGATATTCGGCAGGTACCTATTTTACGCATCGCGTAAATACAATGTTTCGCCTTGGTTGTTTATATCTTGGCAATGAAATGGACTTGAGGGCTCAAATGCATTTCAGGACACAATGAGAAAAATACGGCCTTTCATCTGATATAAAAATCGATAATACTTCCGGGTAAATCGGTGGGGTCCCAAAGACAATCGGAACACGCACCTTTACGTATCTTGCTAAGACACAACCATGTTGATCAGGTTGTAGGGCCCGAACTCGCATCTCAACAGCCTAATGATCTTGAGTCCTGCACTTTTTCACTGGACCAAAAGCTCAAGACATATTTCTCACCCCTAGACGTTTCCCACACTTTCTTATGTAGTTCTTTATTTTAAATCCCAAAATTTCCCTCCAAACTTTCCCAGGGAATGTGGTTCCTGCGTCCCCACTTTTCCAATCCTGTTGGCAGGAAGTGCTCATGTAGATTAAAGGTGTATTTCGCGATTCCAGCACTTCTGTTTTATTCAGTTCACTATATATCCGTGAGAGAAGCTTATTCCCCAAATTTGAGTTGATTCCGATCTTGCATTTTGTTATGAGCATTTCATGTTTCCCATGGTCCCAGAGGCCCACCGTGCTGTAATGTTCTTTCCGTTTACAGGCCAAAAATTTTTTTTTTTAAAATAATGAATTTCTTACAGAATATGGACCGAATTTGCATGTAAGATTAGGTACACATTGATTACTAATGATAACGGTTTCAATGATATAAAACTCTAACTAATTTTTAAGTAAGTCGGGGTGCAGGGTTTGTGGATCATAAATGCCCCTTTAAACCGTCTCCCCAATACTTAAAGATTTATATTGTTTGTCACATAGTTCCATAAGCACCGCATGGTTTCAGTGGTGTATAGATACAACAAAGCCAGAATTAAAGCCAAAGACAGTTCATTAGCAACAGATGTGAAGAAGACAAAGACTTGAAGGCCCTCCTAGGCATGTGTCTTTGATGGTTATGCCAGGTTGCTTCCTCGGTATAAGAATATGATGATGCCGAAAAGTTGTATTTGAGGGCGCTTTCCGTATGTGAGGTTATCTGATGGCAATGCACCAGCCTCATCATGAGGTAGGCAAATTGTAATTTAGAGAATAATGGTATCATTTTGTAGAGGCCAGTTATGTGGAGCTTAGTTCTGTGAGTGGAAGAGCGAGGCCATAGACCAAGTTTTTCCATGCAAAAAAAAAATGACAATCACAGTCATAGACTTATCACCAGGATGCATAAAGATCCCAGCCCATGAGTAGAGGATCCAGGGGGGGGCCACTAAGGCCCAGCGGGGTTCCAGGGGCCTCTATCCCTGGTGGGGGTCTGGGAGAAATGTAAATGCAGGCAAATTTGACATTATGTTGAACCATTCTGACTGGCAATCTATTGGAGAGCTAACCTGGTTTGGTTATGAGGTGCGTTCCTGTTTGAAGAGCTTTTTGGTTGTTGTTTCTTCATGGTTTTTGGTGGTTTTTTTTTTTTTTTTTTTTCCTGTTTCTATGTTCTGAAGCGGGCAGCTCTTTTTTAGACCCCTGGGGTGGTGACAATCCCTCCACAAACCCCCCTCCCAGTTCACAAAAAAACACCTCTACAATACAATCCTATACATAATGGACCATGACACAAGGACGGTATAAACGTTCAGAAAAACCGTAGGTGCAATGAGAAGGGAACTAAGATCCGTTGGAGTACTAGAACTAGATAAACCTACCTGTAAATCTCCCGGGGTGTTGCAATTGTGAAAGTTGCACATTAGCGTAAATTGGGATAGTTAATGCACAACATCAAGACGATAATTGCGAATTCAACTTACCTGTACCGATAAGAAAGTTACCGTTTCAGGAGCATCGCAACGTAACGTAATACCCGGGGGGGAGGGGGCGACCAGGATAGCGTCGTTTTACCGAAAAAGGATAATCTTATTAAACGAACGCCTATTATGGAGCTTGATTATGTAAGATTGTACTTGTGAGCTTGATCAATAAACAAAAAGAAGTTAAAAATTTTGTGGGATTTTTTTTTCGTTTAAACCAAATTCAGGTAAAAAACTGATAAATGTTTAATCTAGAACTGAAAGTTAGGCCTACCATTAAAACGTATTAATATCACCAGCTTATTTATGCAGGGCATTTGGTAATATGGTTTCTAAAATTTGGAAATGGGTCGGGTAGGATTTATTTTGGGGTGCATGGTGATGAGGGTTAGGTGAAGATTTCCAGCTCCGTGCTAAAAGGTTAATACAAATCCTGACAAATAGGCCTTATAGGAGGGTGGATAGGTGAAATCAATTTAGGAATTTTTAAAGATACTAACATGCCTAATTTAGTATCACAATGAAAATAAATTTTTTATAATATTTCGATTTGGGGTATTTGGAATTCAGATTGGCCAAGAATGGCTTTGATGACCTGATAAGCGCGTCTCGTAACGAATGATGGCGGACTACGCCATCCTCTCGACTTTCCGCCCCATCCCTGGGGCCCCATCAGGGTTTTATTCATGCAGTTTTCTAAACAAATATTTTATTATAATTCTGGTAAACACAGAAATTGTGAGTCATAAACTCTTGTGGTTAACATTGTCAATGTTTAGAATGGGGTGAAGGAATTTTAATTACCGTTATTCTCTATTGCGAGAAATTGTTCGTACAACTTCGTAAAAGAATTTTAAAACGCATCGAAAATAATGATAAAAGAAAACCAGGTACAGAACGTTGATTTGGCAAGGGTGTAGCCAGGGGCCAAGGATTTCAGATTTTTAAAGAAGTGACCTTCCCTAAAAAGTGTTGCAAAAGATGGCTTCCGTATTTTATGTGAGAAGAGCTTTTCAATAATACACCGATTTTCCATAAAAAAGGACAGAGCTTAGCCGTCTGACAGGCCCCATTTAAGTAACTGTCTGTATAAACTAAGTCCGTATTGTAGTGGACTTTTTTAAAGTACATGGAAAAGTATCAAGGCCTAAACTTTAAAGCTTGAAAAATTAAAAACAAAAAACCACTAAACAATACATTTATGTTGTTTTCCCTTTGCCACCGTTGCAGTTAATAGTAACTAAATACTTCAGAAGACATTTAGCTACAGCAAAATGAAATGTGGATTGGCGGTCAGAAATGGCATCGGGTCAATTATCTTTTTTATCCGGCCATCACCGTTGACGGGGACAAAACACGGATTAAAACTTTGGTTTAAACTAACTAAATTAATTAACAGTAAATGGTCTAAAATAAAAAAAATGTGAGTGAACTATCCAAAAGTCGGGAGAACAACGATGTTGGAAACCAGTGTAAAGGCTTTATAAATTGAAAATCTTCAATCTATGTCTTTTATTCACTTGGAAAAGATATGGCCCTCTTTCCTTACTTTATCGTTCTCTATTTACTTATTTATTTCCTTAAAATATATGACAATCGGGAGATTGCTAGCAAAACCGGAGTTCGCCGCAGAAAACGGGAGAGTGGCATCTCTGATACACCTCATGTACCACACATAATGATAGTGCCCTAACTTTCCTTGGGAGTCGGAATACTATATTTTTCTGTAATACCTCCAGCTGAAATTGCCTTGACGTTTTCCACTCTCAAAAATAACCTATAGTTTGATGCCACAGAAAAACCAACCAACAATATTTTGTAAGAAATCATTACACAGGGGTCGTTTTTTATTCCTGTGATAACTAGACATGGGTTTTTATGAGAAATCATCAAACATGCGTTCCAATTTTTGAAAACGGACTCAAAACATTGTAAAATGACAAATTTTGAAAAATGGGTATACGTATTATTGCAAGTAAAATTCTAGAAATGGGAGAGCTTTTTCTACTCCAAAAAAAAATTGAGGCACGTTTTTTCGGGAAATATTATCTTATGATTTCGGTACTATTTTAAATCTAAAAGACTTCTCGTTCCTGTTTAGTAACTAAAAAACCCATTCGAAACCGATGATGAGTTAATGAGATTATTAGGGTTTGGGTCCAGGACAGAACCCCCCCCCACCCACCCATGCATGGTCAGGGGAAAAATAAAACTTAAAACCACGGGAACCACAAGGACTATTTGTACTTATTTACAATAAATTTATAACAGATAAAAAATCAGCCATATTCTTCTAATATGTAAAAATTTGGTCTTGGATTGGACAAATAACATGGTAAAAATCTTAAACAAAAAATATTTCATTTTTGCAAGCGGCGGTTACGAAATGGCATTTTGACAAAAATAAATGTACATTTTCCGCCCCATCAAAAATTTGAAAGATCGTTTTTTATTTCGATTTTAATTGGCAAGTATTGTTGTCTTAGGCAAAAAAAGAAAGAAAAAGAAAAAACAAGTTGTTTACAGATAGGCCGCTGCATTTGATTTTGGAGCCATTTTACAGAGTTTTTTTTTTTAAAATTGATGTACTGAGAAAATTTGCACTGTGTAGACTTAATGTCTCAGAGATAGAACTTTCATTAAAAATAGGTAAATGGATCCCAAATCGATAATCTTTTCTAAACTAATACTTGACAGTAAAATATGATTTGCAAATGTTTGACTTGCCATTTGATTGATTTCTGAGCGATTTCTGGGGGAAAAATCCTTTACAAAAAATAAAAAGCGCATTTAGATTTTTGGAATACTGGAAAACCACACTTGATTTGGTTTGGCCCTCTCTAAACCTTGGATAATGAACTGTATTACATTAAAAAAACATAAAAAAAAACAGAAGAGATCTAAAAAAAATGGTGCGAAATTAATGTAGATTGCCATAGCCTAGCCATCGCTGATTAAAACAAAATTTCAACGGGGTTAAGCAGAACACTTAAGCCTAAAACGTTTTGTTTTTGCTTTTAAGTGCTTCGTTATAACCGAAAAAGTTCCTTCTCATTTTCTATATCACTTTTATAAAAACAGCAATTGCATAGCTTAATGGTTTTTGTATTAAACTTTAAATATTTTCATAAAATATTAATGTATCATTGAGTAAATTATAATGATTATTCTTTTACAATTTATAAAATGTGTTCCAAAAAATATGCAAAAAAATGAATTAGCCCAGTTGCGTACTAATTGATAGAATTTTGGCATGATACTTTTGCAAACTTGCTTCACTAAAAATAATTTATGTCATGGTAGGTTAAAATTATGAATTTAAACTTTCTCTACTTTTCGTCAAAAAAGCTATTTTTTCTAATTGAAACGTTGCAACTAAATTAAGATTTCTTTGCTACTAATTGCGGTCAGCGTTGACATTTGAAATTTAAGCAGTCTCCAACCAAATAAATCCATTTTGAGTTTGAAAGTAAAGCAGGAATGTAGGGCCAATTACATAGATTTTGTTTGAAGCGCAGTATCATGTTGCCAGATCTTGGTCTTGATTGGGGGGAATTATGTAGTGGTGTCACACTCCTAGCGTATAGCGTACCCTATTTTATCCTACTCATTTCCTTTATTGATAGTATAGGTGAGTATAACTATAAATTATTCTAATAATAACAAGAAAGGTAGAAAGCGGTCCAAGAGGTTTGAAATTTGTCCCGAGGGTCGACTCGTCTTTTGATCATGTGGACAGATTGGATTGGCCGCATTGGTTTGGGTCGAATCGGTTGGGTACTATATGAATACAAGGCTCGTGATTGCGGACGACGAGAGTGGCTTGTTTATTGCATATGACATCCTCGAATTACCGGCGTGATTTTAACCAGTTTATTCACGAGATTTTGTACAGTTTTCTCTTAAATGTGCAACTTTTGAAATTATCACACCCGATGATAATTGTTTTTTATTTTTTAATATTATTGGTGTCAACAAGTCATAGTTCCTCGTGAATTGCACCCTACACAACGCTTTCGTGTTGTGTTATGGTCCAAATGTCCAATAGGCATGAGAAGAGAACCTCCATATAGTTCAAAGTAGAAAGTGCGGCATTACTAATCCGTGCATCTCCTTTTTGAAAGTCACAACCTATTCTCTGTCCATGGGCATACTAATGTCACATATAGAACTCCAAGATGGGAATTTCGGAACCGCCCATCTGACAGCTTTTTTCTGACACGCTTATGGAATTTGGAAAACTAAAAGATTAAACTGTGCTTTATTCGTGAAGGGTTTCAAATTCATTATGTATCAAGGGTCAGGTTACAGCTCCTTCCAAGAACTTTTCTTAGCCCATGATTATACTTCCAGCCGCAGCGAGTGGGTCGAACGGCGCTCCGAGAGGGGGTGGGGGGGCGGGGGGTGCGATGGGGGGGGGGTGGGAGAGCGAGTTCTGGGCGGGAGCTTGCGTAACATTGATCTTGGGTCAGAATTGGTATGCGCACGCCCCAATCACTTGCTGCGAATGGAAGTATATCATGGGCTTTAGATCATTCATGCGCCCACAGGTATTTAGATCAAGGTATGCAGACATGTAGATAGATCTGAAACGAGATGAAGATGGTTGTTGGATGTGTCGTATTGACTTTATGCCAGTTGCCAAAGGGACTAATAGTTATTGAAACATGGGATCAAAGAAAGCTGGCAAATTATTCATCCTGTTCAGTGTCATGTAAACTTTCCAAAGCATCTCACATTATGTCTGTTTGTCTGACTCTTTTCTGTATTCCAGAGTGTAATCTATTAAAATTGACCTGGGAACTCTGTATGACCTCAAGGTCAAACATGATAAAGCCAAAGAGTTACATCATCAGAATCTGCCACAACTTGCCCAGCTGTTGGGTAAAACCAGGAATCCATGCCTAACATATGGTGCAATTTGGCCTCTGTAGAGGCTCATCGGGGTAAGTAATATTATGTATCTTATGCAGTTATTGGGGGGTTTTTTTTCCCTTGACCAACACACAACATGCTGCTCACATAGATGCAGATCTTATGTACCTAATGTGTATTATGAGTCGCTGTCATAATTTCTAAAACAAATGGAACGTGCCATTCTGTTGAATTGCGTATTCAATTCCATTGTTTCAAGCGCTGTCACACACTTCTGGGTTTAGCCAAGTGTAGCCAGAATTTGGTTTCAGAATTGCTGACGACACTATAACAAAGAAACTTTCTGGCCTGACATATATTTTGCTCCTTAGTGCAGTATTAGAAGGTATTTAATTTTTTGTAATTTGTTGACTTAAATTCCAGATATGCTCAATCGAAATGGCAAAAGCAAACAATTATGTGAATTGGTAATATTATCATTGCATTTTTACTTTCATTAAAACCTGCTTTCTCTCTTTATTTCCTCTACAAAGTAATAATAAAGAAGCGAAGAGACTGTTCAGAAAGGCGTTAAAAGAAGCAGAACGTCAAGAGGATGATAGGAGTATTTGAATCATCATTAAAAATAAATTAGCTCAACTGGAAACGGATATACTGTTACAAAAGAAATAGCTTACTCTTGAACTTTAAGGTGCAGTTCATGATTTCAGCACCTCGTTGATTCAATTGATCACTAGTAAATCCTTGAAGAAAAGCTCATTCTCAAATTTGAGCTGATCCGATCTTGCAGTTTGTGTTATGAGCAATTGCTGTTTCCAACGGTACATAGGATACTGCGCTGTATTTTCTGTCCGTTTGCCAGACAGAAAATACAAAATTGCAAATTTCTTACAAGATCGGATGAATTTGCACAGACAATTGGGCACACATGGATTACTAAGGATACGGTTCAGATGATATTAAAAATCTCAATTTTTTAGGTAAGTCGGGGGGACGCGGCGTGGAAGGTCAAATTAATCAGGGACAGTTGGAGAGATGTTTCTGTAACTGTATTTCAGAAAACCTGAAAACATTATAGAAATATAAAGGTATGCAAGAATTTAAACTTTCAAACATAACCTTTTCCGATGATTTATTGCAATCCAAAGAAATCATTCTTGCCGAATAAAATTACCAGGAATGAAGTGCAATTAAAATTTGGGCCATATTAGGGTCCCTCTACTTCTACAAACAATACTTCTTGAAGCTACTTGGGCCCTATTTCATAAGGGTTAAGGAGTAATCATGGTTACCATTTTTCAGTTTTCTATTTCGTCGGAAAGAATAGCATCAAAAACATTGGATTACAGATTTTAGTTAAATAGTCCAGCCTTTTGGAAAGCAAGTTGCACAATTGTGTACTAAATTAGCCCATACGAATAGTGTGTGTTATTAATGTGGGTGAACACATTTGGATACGTTTTTGTTCCTATATCAAAGGATGTGGTAATAGGAAAAATACAAGCTTTCTCTCAATTTTGATGGAGTAAAGTGTGGAAAGGTTATTGATCAGTCACCCCACCTTTTTAGTGGATTTAAGAAAAGTGATTCTTTTCAGGTTATAATTTGTTTTAAGTCATTATGTGAAAAAAAAGTGAAAGAATTCTGGCATTATATTTAAGAAGAATTCAACTGCAGTTTGTTTTCTTGGTTGGTTTTATGTTCCCTAGTGGACCACTAAAATGTTTGAGTGATTTTAGTGAAAAAACTAAAACAAATGTTCCATTGGGACAATGCTAATTCACAATAAGTTTACCATCCAAAATAAAAAGTTTCACCAGATGATTAATGGGTAGGTCAACCCGGGTGCTTTGTTTTTGCCACGAAATTTTGATTTTTGCACCATTTAAACATCTAACTGTGTTCTATCGTACCAACAAGTATCCACTGCAGACACATGAGCGTATTTTTTGGCCGATTTAGAACCGCTATTAACAATTTAAAGTCACAAAACCGCATGGTCTTAACGGCGGGAAATTTAAGCACTTTCACGCCGTCAGGGCAAGGCGGCACATGGTCGCGCGGTGAATTTTTGATGCGTAATGGCGGCGTGTGTTTAATGTACTTTGGCGCGAACGCATCTTGGAAAAACGCAAAAATAATATTTGGAAACATGTAAACAAAGTCGCTAATTTTGACCAGGTTGAAATTTCAATTTCTTCTGATTCTGGAGTTGAAGACAAAAGAGGTTCGATTTCAATAGTGCATAACGATGTATTTTCCATCACTTGACACAACATACTCAATTTTGAAGCTAAAAAGTAAAGTTATTTGAGAAACAGAAGCTTGAATGGCGTGAAAGTCACTTTTTACGAAAAACGCGGATTTTCCTCAATCAATTTTCGCAAAGTTGCAAATTTGCAGACAGATAACTCCAAAAATACCGAAAAGGCAAGGTTTAACTATCCTACGATAGCAATCGATATTCTCTAGGGACGGTTTTCTCCAATTTTTATTTTCGATTTCTAACTAAAAGATATTCTCAGTTATATACTCAAATTTTGGAAAAGAAAGTAAAAAGCGCATTTAAGATTTTTGGAATACTGTTGAAACAAACTTGATTTTGTTGCCCTCCTCTAACCTTGGATCCATGCACTTTATACAGAAAAAACAAACAATAAAAACAGAAGAGATCTCAAAAAAAATGGTGCGCCATTAATGTAGATTGCATAGCCCCTCGCCACTCGCTGTAAAACAAAATGTCACAAAACGGGGTTAGCAGAACACTTAGCCTAACGTTTTTTTTTTTTTGTTTTGCTTTTTTACACGTGCTTCGTATAACCGAAAAGTTCACATTTCTCTACTCAACTTAATAAACGCAATTGCATAGCTTATTGTTTTTTTGTCTTAAATTAATATTTTCATAAATAGGTAATTTTTAATCATGTGAGTAATTTATATGATTAGTCTTTACCATTTTAAATGTTCCAAAAAGATGCAAAAAAAATTAATTAGCTCATTTGCGTACTAATTGATAGAATTTGGTCATGACTACTTTTGCAGCAACTTGCTTCATAAAAATAATTTATTATGTCATTGCAGATTAAAATTATGAATTTAAACTTTTGCTCTCTTTTCCCGTCAAAAAAATCATTTTTTTCTAATTGACCCACAAGTACTGTTTTAACTAATTAAGATTTCTGTGTACTAAATTTGCGGTCAGGGTTGACCTTTGAAATTATAAGAAGTCTCAAAACCAAATAAAATCCATTTTTGAGTTGGAAAGTAAAGTAGAAGGTAGGGCAATTTTACAATAGGAGTTTGTTTGCGCGGGGCGCAGTTTCATGTTGCGAGATTTTTTTCTTGATTTGGGGGGAATTGTAGCTTGTGTCCCACTCCTGAGCGTATAGCGACCCCTATTTTTCCTACCCTACGCCTTTCCTTTAATTCTATTATAGTGTGAGTAATAACTATACATTTATTCTAAATAATAACAGAAAGGTAAGAAGCGCGTCCCAAAGAGGTTGATTGTCCCCCCGAGGGTCTCGAATTCGTCTTTTTGATCATGTGGACCGAATTGGCTTTGCCGAATTGGCTTTGGGTCGAATCATTTGGGTAGCTAAATATGAAGACAAGGCTCGTGATTGGCTGACGCCGATGAGGGGCTTTTTTTATTGCATTTACACATCGAATTTAACCGGTCGTGACAATTTTTAACAGTTTTACTTCCGAGATTTTGTACAAGTTTTCTCTTAAATGGGGCAAACTTTGAATTGTCACACCACGAATGATAATTGTTTTTTTTTTATTTTTTTAATATTAATTGGGTGCAAACCAAAATCGTAGTTCCTCGTGAATTGACAACCTAAACAACGTCTTTTTCGTGCTTGTGTTATGTTCCATATGTCAATAGGCATGAAGAAGAGAACTCCATATATTTCAACGTAAAAGTGGGCCTTCCTAATCGCGTGCATCTCCTTTTTAAAGCACACCGCTTCCTCTGTCCATGGGCATACTAAATGTCACATATAGAACTCCAAATGGAATTCCGTAACCTGACCCATCTGACAACACTTTTTTTTTTCTCCTGAAAAACGCTTATGTCAATTTGGAAACCTTAACAGAATAAACTTGTGTTTTATTATTCCGTGAAGGGTTATCAATTCTTAGTGTATCAGATGGGTCAGGTTACACTCACTTCCAAAACTTTTCTTAGCCCATGATATACTTCAGCCGCAGCGAGCGAATTTCTGCGCGTGAGCTTGCGTACCACTTGATCTTGGGGTCAGAATCTGTATTGCGCACGCCTATCGCTTGCTGCGACTGGAAGTATATCATGGGCCTTTTAAGATCATCATGGATGCCTCACAGGTATTTTAAGATCAGGTATGCAAACATTTAGAATAGGAATTCTGACAAACGAGAGTGAAGATGGTTGTATTCTGTGTGTCGTATTGACTTTATGCAGTGACCAAAGACTAATACATTTATTGAAACATGGGATCAAAGAAAGCTGGCAAATTAATTCTCCTGGTTTCTTTTCATGTAAACTTTCAAATGCCATCTCACGTTAGCTGTTGTGTCTGACTCTTTTCTGTACTTCCATGATGTAAACATATTAAATGACCTGGAACTCTGTATGACCTCAAAGGTCAACATGATACAGCCAAAGAGTACACTCATCAGATCTGCCAAACTTGCCCAGATGTTGGGTAACCAGGAATCCCTGCCCACCATATTGTGCAATTTGGGCCTCTGTTGAGGCTCATCGGGGTAAGTAATATTTAGTATCATTATGCAGTTATTGTCCCCTATGCCTAACACACAACATGCTAGCTCACCTAGTGCATTATCTTAATGTACCTAATTTATTATAGGTCCTGTCATAATTTCTAAAACAATGGCAACGTGATCTGTTGAATTGCGTATTCATTTTCCGTTGTCAAGCGCATTTGTCACACACTTCTGGGTTTATGCACGTTAGCAGAATTTGGTTTCAGAATTGCTGACGAAGAGTATAACAAAGTATAACTTTCTGGCCTCCATTATATTTTGCTCCTTAGTGCGTATAGAATGTATTTAATTTTGTTTAAAGTTTGTTTGACTTAAATTCCAGTTATGCTCAATCATAAATGCAACAGCAAACAATTATGTGATTTTAATATTTATCACATTGCATTTTTTTTACTTTTCCTTGAAAACCTGCTTCTCCTCTTTATTTTCCTCTACAACAGGTAATAATAAAGAAGCGAAGATACTGTTCAGAAAGGCGTTAAAAGACGCAGAACGTCAGAGGATTCTAGGATTATACTCTCATTAAAATCAATTAGGCTCAACTTGACAATCCGGAATATACTGTTACAAAAGAAATAGCTTACTTGACTTTAAAGGTGCATTTCATGATTTCAGCACCTTCTGTTTTATTCATTGATACAGATATCCTTGAGAAAAGCTCATTTCTCAAAATTTGAGCTGACCTGATCTTGCAGTTTTGTGTTATGGAGCAATTGCTTGTTTCCCCACACTGTACCATAGGCTACTGTTCTGTATTTTTCTGGCCGTTTGCAGACAGAAAATACAAATTGCAAATTTTCTTACAGATACACGGCTTGAATTTGCACATACAATTGGGCACACAATGGATTACTAAGGCTTAACGGTTCAGATGATATAAAATCTCATCAATTGTTTTAGGTAAGTCCGGGGGGACGAGGGGCTGTGGGCAGGTGCAAATAATCAGTACAGTCCTGGCCAGATGTTTCTTCCGGCTAACTGATAGTCAGAAAACTGCCAACATTCTATGAAATATAAAGGTAGGCAAGAATTAACTTTCAAACATAACCTTCACAGATTCATTTATTTGCAATCCAAAGAAATCATTCTTGAGAATAAATTACAGGATCTGAAGTGCAATATAAAATTTTGCATATTAGGTCCATCTCCTTCTACAACAATACCTTCTTGAAAGCCTTTGGCCCTATTTCATAAGGGTTAAATTACAATGGTACAATTTTTCCCCCCCCATGTTTTCTCATCCTTCGCATGGAAGCATCGCATCAAAAACAGTTGATTACAGATTTTAAAATTAAATCGGGTCCAGCTCTTGGAAAGCAGCAGCAAAATGTGTACTAAATTACCCATAAAATAGTGTGTGTTTACTTAATGTGGTTGAACACATTTGGATCCGTTGTTTGTTCATAATATCAAAATGATGTGGTAATGAGGAAAAATAACAAACTTTTCTTCTCAATTTTTGATGGAGTAAATGTGGTGGGAAGAGGTTATTGATCAGTCACCCACCTTTTTGTGATTTAAGAAAAGTTTATTCTTTTCAGGTTATTAATTTGGTTTTCATGTCAAGTATGTGGAAAAAAAATGTGAAATAGATTTCTTGCATGAGATTTAAGAAGTTCAACTGCAGTTTGTTTTCTTGGTTGGTTTTATTAAGTTCCCTATGACAATAAAATGTTTGAGTGATTTTATGAAACTAAAACAAATGTTCCATTGGACAAATGCTATTCCAGATAAGTTTACCATCCAATAAAAGGTTAAAATATCACGCAGATGATAAGGGTAGTGTCAACCCTGGTGCCTTTGGTGTTTGCAAACGAATTCTGATTTTTGCAACCATTTTTAAAACAGCTACGTGTTCTACACAAAAAAAAATCGTTTCCACAACAAAGGTTATCCACTGCAGACAATCCTGACTGAGCTGTATTTTTTTTGTGCCGATTTAGAAAACCGCTATTTATCCATTTAAAGTCACAAAAACCGCATGGTCTTAACTGCGGGAATTTAAGCACATTTCACCCCGTCAGGCGCAAGGGCACCATAGCGTCGCGCGGTGAATTTTTTGCTGCGTAAGAAGCGTGCGTGTGTTTATGTACTTTGCGCGAACGCATCTTGGAAAACGAAAAATAATTTTGAAAATGTAACATAAGCGCTAATTTTCTGACCAGGTGAAATTTCATTCAATTTCTGCTGATTTCTGGAGTTGAAAAGACAAAAGAGTTCGATTCAATAGTGCATAAGATGTATTTTCATCACTTTGCACACAATACTCATTTTGAGCTAAAAAGGTTAAGTTTTTGAGAAAGAGACAGCTTGAAATGCGTGAAAAGTCACTTTTTTTACTAAAACACTCGAATTTCTCAATGTTCAATTTTCGCAAAATTTGGCAAATTTTCAGACAAGATAACTCCAAAACTACCGAGTAAAGGAAAAGGTTAAATTTCCTAAATAGTATCGTCTTCTCTCTCGGGAACGTTTTCTCATTCTTCTTTTTTCGATTTCTAACTAAAGATATTCTTCCAATATATACTCAAATTTGGAAAAGAAAGGTAACAATCACACACTTTTTACTTTTTTCCCTATATTTTCCAAAAGGAAGCTTCTATTTTTAAAAAATGCAAAAACCGTCCCTAGACCAAAATTGGTCTTGTTTCTAAACATAACATAAGAAATCATGAAATTCAAAATTGTTTTGGGTTTGCTTGTCCGACAATTTTTGGGTTCAAAATCATGTTTTTTTTTAGTATTTTTCTCAATCGGAACGTTTTACATTAATCTGATGCCATCATCGGGTTCATCGTCCAATTCTCTTTCTAGAAATGTATAACTTTTACATACAATAATCATATGTGCAAAGTTACAAACCAAATAGAGACTCGGAAACTCAAGGTTGACAACACCTACATTATTTTATTTGTTCAGGTGAGTGACATGAACATGCAGGCTTAGAAATTGGATATTCAGCAGACTTTGTATACACAGGGGCGGGTTTAGAGGGGGGCGCCCCTGACGCGCGCCCCCTCTATTTTTGGCAGAGCACAGGGGCGCCGTGCGCCGCTATAGGGGCGTCAGACCGAGTAGATTTAGAAAAACATACTTTTTGCCCACCGTGTGCAGAATGATGGTACACAAGGCGTCCGGGCGCCGTGTAGACAAGAAGAATGACTTTTTGATGCTATATGTTACATATTTGGTGTTGTGTTTAATGCTTGACAAAGAATCCCCCTTAAGAATCTCGAACCGACTGAAACACGTTCTCTAAAAACTACTGGCCTCGATGGCTATAGAGCAATATGACATGGGTGCAACAAGAGATTTCACAAATCAGGTGTCCCTTAAAAAAATGAAAGTACTGATTTGGCCTGATGTAAGCTTTTCATCAAAAACATCTCCATCAGATAAGCCGAGAAATGTTCTTTGGTAAAAATTGTGAAATTTCTAATTTCATATAGGAGCAATATGAAATTCAGCCTGTTTTAATATTGAAAATAGGCAAATGAAAATCATTTTTTGTTTCTCTTTTAAGACATTTCCTTTCTTTATCCAATACAAGGTATAGAATCTATTTAGTGTCTAAGCTATATGAAATTACTAATTATGACACAAATTTGGGTGCCTCAAATCTGTTTTAAGCATTTATAATATTTTTATATCAATTACGAATGGTTTTATGGTTTACCTGAATAGACACAGTTGATAAAGAGAAATGAAGATATTGTTTTTATGCGTATATTTATTGTTTTGAGAACGGTCCAAAAATATCATTTTATATTATTTTTTTGGCATCATGGTATATGTACATGAACTATTGGGGTTTATCACCACTACAAATATTGCCTTTTCTTTTTCTTCCGTCTTAAGTTCCATCTATATCGTATACACGGTTTTTTCTAATAACAAAGGGCAATCGGTAGCACTTTTTGGACTTAAAACCCTTATTCTGTATTTGAAAAATTGGCATTTCAATTTCAACACCTGAGATACGATGGATCAACGGCAAAAAAAAAAACAAGCACAGGTAGGCCTAGGGCAAGTACGTTAGCGTCGAGTCCGGGCCCGAGTCCAGGGTGCAAAATGAATGTCATTTCGATTTTCGTATCAAGGTAGTGGTGTGCGTATCGCGCAGTGCGACGACGCATTACATCTGGCAGTGAGCGCGTGGTTACTATTGATAGTACGCGAATACTTGCGCTCTGCCATGCCCTGGTTCATCGTCTCATGGCATACGGGGTACGAGCGCACCGAGTTAATTCCCTTCACATAGGCAACGATCACGCGGCGTAGCCTCTAGTCTGCACAGTTTGAAGGGTACTAAGCATAAGGTAAAACACCACCCCAACTAACTTTAGAAAATAATGTAGTTAATTTTTAAAATAATTTTGAGCGTTTTTTTTTTTATAAAGGTTTAAAAAACAATACTGTACAGAAAGTCAATAAAATAAGAATTTAATAATATTTTAAAAAGGATTTTACTTTTTCTTATACCTCTAAAGAAGACTTTGTTTCGCTAGCCTCTAATATGCCTCTAAATGCATAAAAAAAAGTTGGGGTCTTACCAGGCGAGCACGCTTGAGGCGGAAATTGGCGCCCCCTCTATTCAAAATCCTGGATCCGCCCTGAACCTGAAACTGCAAGTCTGCATTGTAATTATCAAGATCAATCTTCTGAAAAAAGATACAGGAACAAGTTTGTTTGAACCCCGGCACTTATTATCTGCTATTTACCTGCCTAGTTATTGGCATTAAGCACCATTTTGATTGGGTACTGGAAGTATAATATCAGTAATGAACAAATCAGGATCTGTAAGAATGGTGGTGGAATCACCCCACTAATAACTCCCCATAGATTGTGTACAAAATGGACCTGTCACCAAACGTCATTACCGGCTATTAAGAGACTGGTATTCAAACAACTGGATTTTTTGGAAAGATTAGGACCTCTTCACAAAATGAAAATAGTTAATTGGATGGAAGGCTGATTTTTGAGCTTCAGAGCATCACTATATTTGCATGTTTTCAATTTAAAATTGCACAGTTTCCCCAAACCCTCAGTTATTAAAAAAATGGCTCAGACAAATCTTTACCACCCAAATGGTTGTTACTAGTTCCAACCATTATGATTAATTTAAAAATTTCATTTAAAGACACAACTTATCAACATTTTGTGACCTTTCATCAGGCAAGGGCCATATATTTGGGAGCCCAACACTGTCTCGGCACTGAGTCGTCTGCTACCCCTACCAAATCCCGGGCCAAAAGGTTTGGAAAAAAACACCCGTGGTAATTTTTCTAATGCAATCGATAGGGCCTAAATGGGCCACAGAGGATCGCACTGCCTAAATACTAACTTTTATTTGCGAAGCTTGAAACAAACCCTAACATTTGACCCCTCCCCTTCCCCACCAATCAATGTGGGTGGTCTTAAGAACGCGAATGAATAAAATGACATGTTTCACATTGATCAGGGGGAGAGGGGGATCAGTTTATAGTAAGACATTAAAGTGTTCCAACAATTTTGGCCGAGATTGTAGTTTATTTAGTGGTGTAATTCTGTATGGTTTACACCTCCTGGGTGTGCACAGAGACATAGAAAGCACTATTTTGATTGGATATAGGGCTATCCCCGGGGGCTATCTTATGAATTGGGTCCGTATTGTAATTAGTAGTGCTTGGGCGGTACAATCCTGGAGTGCTTTTAGTGGTATTGTGCTTTCACTGGTACAAAATCTCAGTAGGTTACATAACTCAGTGGTCTGTATATTATTGGTAAAGATCTCCAGACTTTCCCCCTCTGGCTCAAAAAGGGGACGATAGGACCCAAAAGATGCTTTTAATCCCCCCTACTTGGGAAATTTTGACAAATTGCCTAAAAAATTAAGTAAATTGGGCACTCTTGCGCGCTATGCTAGCATTTCGTCAAGTTCAGACTTAAGTGGAGCAAATCACGGGGACACGATTTGAGAATTTTGCAGCCTAAGCTGGCGGGACGACTTGGAATTTTGCCCCTCTGTCTCGACGGTACGAACGTGTAACAACAGGTTTAACTTCAGGATTTGGATTTTACAAACAAAAAAAGTAAGAATTCAGCTGCAAAAATAACACCTTGCAAAAGTGTTTTCAACATACTTTCAGGGGGTTGGCAAACAAAAGGTTTAAAAAAAGAAAGCGAAGTTCTTTAGAACCTGTGTTAGTAGAGGATCCTGTTATATGGATCTGAGAACTGGACCATTGAAAAAGAGGGACAGGATAGACTGAATGGCAAGTACAACCAGGCTTCTTGGCGAGTACAAAACATCCTGTGTGAGACATGACCCCAAAGCACAAATATATTGGAGATATCCCTCCAATTCTAACGGTGAGCACGATTGGACAG
>JAMKCH010045611.1:15000-24664 GCA_023653785.1 Ophioderma brevispina | reverse complement strand
CCAGAATGATATCAAGCTGTCCAGTTTAAGTTTGATCTTATGGTATTTAACGGGGGGGGAGTCGGATTTATTTGCATCCTTGGGAAAATTTAGCATCTATATAATGCCCAGTAAACAGGTACATTCTATGGTGTTAAAAGGCTCCGTAATACGGTCATTTTTTGTCCTAAGTGTGCGAAAGCGTTTTACTGCAAAAGGCCAAACCCAAAAAATCACCTCAAGTTTCAAACAAATTGTTTTTGCATATTCATAATGTTTGTCCATATACCAAACAATTGTGAAATAGCTAAGCTCAAATCGAAGTCCCTTCATGATAGAAAATCGCAACTTTTTATAAATTTCCGGATCCGGAAATTTAGTTATACACAATATCCTATGGCACACTATATGCTACACATAATGTTGACTGCATTGCAAAACGAAAAATCCGATAATCTCAAACTTTGGATTTGGGTGTTTTTTTTTAATAAGTTGAAATTTTTTAGTTTCAATAAAATACACAAAAAATATATATTTTAAAAATCTCTGAGTAAGACTTTAACTTCACGAAAAAATGCGAGCAACTATGACAAACTCAGGTCTGGAAAGGAAATTTGAGCAAAATGTGGTGAGTGTGTTGCATGAGCGCCGTAGTCTGTGTGCGTTTGTATATACGTTCGTGCTCGGGAACAGTGGAGTCAATCGACGTGGAGGACCCCATATAACATGAGGAATGAGACTAAATTGAATAAATAAAAGTTCTCAGCAGTTAGGGATTTTGAAATAAGAATGTTTTGAATTCAAACGTATGCTCGCAATCTGATTTCAGAATTATATGCCCCGCGAGATATTATTGAAGCAGGTTTGATTTTGGAAATTCAGGAAGACGGCAGTTATTTTCATGAATAAAAAATAACTGAAATCAAGAATGATGGTATATGATTACTATATTAGGACAAATCCATGTATTAAATGACGAGCAGAATTTGTACTGTGTGTGAGTGAACTGAGTATCTCTACAAAGTCTCCTACGTTGGCGGGACCGTAGGCAAACGTCTTATTGGTTTACATGCAAAATGTACAAAACCTGACAGACCGTGCCACGTTTATTACTTTATTAAGGATGACATCATTAGTCTCTTAGTATTTGATCTATTAACTCTTTATTATACTGAAACATCGTAATGTCTATTTCGGACATAAAAATATACAGTACATTGAATCTTTAAAAAAGTGATTTTGAAGAACTTTGTATGGGCTATTCGAAGAGCCTCTTTTTGAACGTTTCTTTTTTCAAATAATCTTACATATTTAACATAATTTATTAGAGTAAAACAACTGAACGATACAATTGATGAATTTTGTTTCTGGTAAAATATACTTAACATTATCAAACCCATTATTTTTGGAATCATGGATTTACATACCCTATATTGTTTTTTCTTGAATAACTTCTCCATCAATAACAAGAAATTTTGCTTCTTTTGTACAAATAACATTACATACAATAAGAAGAAACTTAGTCGGCCTGTACACACCATTTTAGAATTGACCAAAGGCACCGGCCTACCACTTAACATCAGGGGCCCGTGCCCCACCTCGTGCGTAACCCTACTTGTATACTAACTCATGCGTATTCCTGCTAACAGACTATTCTCCAGTCAGTGGCGTAAACCACGGGGGGCAAGGGCGCAACCCCCCCCCCCCCCGCCCAACACGAACTCTTGCCCGTCCCCGCACCCCCCCCCCCCACATGAACTGACTTTTGTACAGTGTCCATGGAGAAGGAACCCAAATTGCCCTCAAAAAAGCCTGGCACCCCTTCAGCCCCCCCAATTGCAAAGGTTTGGTTACAACACTGCTCATTTTCAATGGTGCTTTGGGACAATTGGGTCCCTCAGGCATGACATAGTAGCACGTAGTAAAACATTTACGAACCGAGTTTCGGGAACGGACCCCTGTGGACACCGACGCATTTAACCTCTTAACAATTTGGAAGCTTTCTGAAAAATCTATGCGTAAGCCGAAATTGGGTTGGCCAGCCATTTAGCTTTCCTGTACATACGTCCGGGCAGCAATGCTCGATCCATACCATTTCTAATAACACCTCACATCACCGATTACCACTTGACATTACAGAAAACATAATAACTTTATTTACCATATAAATGATTCACATCTCCCTGGTAGTTAATGCTACTCCGACCTCATTCAAATTGTTTTCTCTATTATGAGCAAGAGCCATAAAGGTTTTCAAACCCCAATATCATGAAAGCCTCCATTTCACGAGTGGTGCCTCATATACTGTTAAATGTTCATCAAAATACCGTCGTTTTAACTGGCAGCTGGACTCACAACAGTTAAAACGACGTTTTTACAGTTATTTGCACGTTTTAACACTTACCTGCATAACGGGGGGGGGGGTCCTATGGACCCATTTTTTTTTTTCAGCCGGCGATTTTTAACGCTGCACTATTTTTTTAGGAAAGTGGTTTTACCCCCCCCCCCCCCCCCCCGTTATGCCCCTAACGGAAGGCAAACACCACCTTATGCAGTTAAGGGTTAAGTCCCGTCTGACAGAACGACGTTTTCCTACCATTTTTAACAGTGTACTTCGTCCGTAGTTACTTGATGTTTCAATCGCATTTGTATGGAGTACTAAGATCCCCTCCCCCCACATGGCATACTTAATGTCTAAATAAGTTCAGATTTTTACATTGACTTTACTTTAGTCTTTAAGTTTCAGAGATTTTCGGGCAATTTCCTGAAAATTTGAATAAAACGGCTCAAAAAATGAGAATATGATTTGAATGTTTTTTTATTATTTAAGCAGGCTCATTAACTTTTTTCTTTCATACAAAATTTTAAAACAAAATGACAGTGATCCAATTGGTGAATTTAATGAATGTACGCAGAGAGTTGAAGAGAATGGGCAATCTTAGGGGGGAAATCTCAAAATTTGAAGAAAATTACCATGTTTTTTGCAAAAATAAAATAAAAAATTTTATTTTGAAAAGGAAATGCGATTTCGTATTAATTTTTTGCTTAATTTTAAATCTTTGGTCAACCTCTTATAGTGCGGTACTATACTGACCAAAGTGGTTACAAGGGTGTTTCTAGAATTGGGTCACTTGCTTTCATTCAATCTGTTTGGTGCCCAAATGTGTTAATTCATCCTATTCGACAACAGAGGCAATAAGAAAAATTGGGTTTCCGAATTCTAACAAAACTCATTATTTTCGTTCCACATTATCTAAATCCATATGTAATATCAATCAAATTAAGCAAGTCAAAATGTACATATCATTTTGTTTTCGCAGAAGTGCAATCTGTGGACTTAACACGAAATGGGTAAGACAAAAATATGAATTGGGTAATTTGGAAGTTAAAATTGAACACTTTTAAAAGGTTAAGGAATTGACTTCCCAATGTGAAAATTCCTCGCAGGTATGGTTAGTGTTGGATTAACCAACGTCAACTCAGCACGGGCTGGCAAGAAAAATCAAAGACCGTATAGGATTTTAAAAAATCTAAAATGGTTTTCTTTTGTACCACCTAAAACCGTTAACCCTGGTCCGGCCGGTGCCCTGTCGCACAAAAACGCAAACGAATATGATCTATGGCTTTTATGTAATTGTAAGTTCATCCTTTGCGGTCATTTTAGCGAAAAAAAATTTGAAGCAAATACTGACAATGTTTGTATTTTTTTCTTACTTTTTAGATTTTTTTTCTTTGGCACCCATCAATGCCAAATAAATACCAATTTTGTTTGCATGAATGGCGAAAACGGTCGGAACCCCCTTGTTTAGGAGATTTGCTAACAAACAACTTTATTAATAAATTCTCAGTTAGACGTCACTATGACGTCATATTGCTAAAGCGTGATATAGTGGAGGGGCCTATGTAAAATTTGGTGAAGTTCATGTTAATTGTTGGCAACCACAATAAACGTATACTACTGGGTCTGACTATTCAGAAAAATGATGTTGCCATTTTTTGTTGACGCAAGGTCAAAGGTCAAAATTGTCATACATGGTCCAAAGTATATCGACCTTGGTACCGAAATGTGGCAAATTTCACATTGAATATGATATTTATTTTGTTATTTGACCTTTCGTTTTCATGTTATATGCAAATAACCTAATTAAAGACAATAATATGCATAAAACTGCCTTTATGCAGATACCAGTACTGTCCAAAGCAAGCAAGTTTTTGCACAGTGCAGTCATCTGTAAACACTCTTGAATGTAAAATGAACCCTACACAGCCCCATTATTTCTTGCTATTAATAACCATGGGTAAGTAAAGTAAACCAAGTTGTATTAAAATGTGCAAGAGAAAATGATCGATGTAGTCTTTACCAAATTCATGGGACGAATCGTCGTTATTACGGTGAAATAACCACGATTTGCACTTCGAGATAAGGTATGGGTATTCTAGTTATCTAGTGTCCGTCACATGGGGGGGGGGGGGGAAATAGACCCATAGCATATAAACCATTTTTTGCCAAAAAGAGACCCGTAGCATATAAACCAGAGATGCAAAGTTGTGTTAGCGCCCTTTTTCCGTCAAATTTTTTGACATGTTAATCACATTTTGACATTTTGACTTCCCGATTGAGGAAATTTACTAATTTTTGAGAAAAATGTTGGCTTTGCCGATTGAGAAAAGTAACTAATTTTCCAACAAAATATGAAAACAAAATTTTTGAAAAATACCCATTGCATAACCAAAATGTCATGCAAAACGGTTCATTGATATACCAGAAGGCTAAAAATTCCACTGATGTATGTGGCAAGACCCCGTATGTTCATTTTGATGTTAACCCCCCCCCCCCCCCCCCACACACACACCACACCTATACCCACCCCCCATGCATCATACTGCTATAATGCCCATTTGCCAGGGAAACACCAAAATGAATTACCCTTTGGTAAAATGTGAGACAATATTTTGATTTTCTTTATTTAGTAGTATGATGCTTTATCGTTTCAAACTATAGAACCTGAATAGTCTATAGCTAAGCAATATCAAGTTTAGAGTCATCACCTACCACGCCCATCATACTGCATTAATGCCCATGGTAAACCCACTGATATTCCAGACAAAATTCGTTCTCCCATAAAATGTGCTAGAACAGGGAAACATTGTTATGCTGTCACTTAGCTAAAATTCATATATAGATGTTTTTTCTTGTTCAACCAATAAGTTCACATAATCGGTAGTTTTCTGAACAACACTGTTATCTAAATTACAAGTAATTAAACAAGTGTGGTAAGTGTAAAATCCTATAATAACCTTTAATAAGTATTGGCAATGATTGACTCCCTAAGCAAGTAGAAAATTTTGTGTTTCTTGTAGGCTATACTGAATACTCATTTTACACAAATGAGCCGAATACGATACGATGAACTCAAATTTCAAATCGTACCCTAATGTACGTTACCAAGTGTGAAAAAATACACTTTTTTCCCAGATTTCAGTGTTTTTTGGGCCGTCCTTTTCACAGTTACTTATGGTGCACAATCTTGAAAATCCCTCTGACGTGTTCTTTGGTCGCGCATGATATCCCCCTTGCCCAATTACCATGACCATCCCCCCCCCCCACCCGGGATCTGGATGGAAAGAATAATTAAAACAACACGTGTCTGTGACTGAAAAGATAACTAGTGTACTAACTAACCTTTTTTCTGGTGTCAAAAACTCATTCCATGGATTTGGTATATATAGACTACGTCAGCATTTCTCTTACACATTTTCATAAAATCACTTGGTTTAACTTTACTTACCCATTGGCCATTAATAGCAGGGTATTTGGGGTGTGTAGGTTTCACTATACATTGTGCAAAAATATGAGGCCTAAATCTTGCTTTGGACAGAACCGGGGTTTGAATAACAGCAAATTTATGCATTTACTATTGTCTCAGATTATTTGCATATAACAAAAAGCTCCTGAATAACAAAACAATTATCATAAGCAATATTCCTTGGAATTTGCCACAAATTTCTCACTCAAGTTGCTCACTACAGTCAACGGGAAAAAAAAACACAACATCGTGTTTCTGAATAGTCAGACCCAGTATAATACATTTTATAGTGCTGCTAACAATTAACATAAACTTCCATAAAATCACTCTCTGGGGAACAATAGCGCCCCATTCACTAATTGTTTGTACTGTTATTTGAATAAAGGACATTATTTAGAGGTTATGATCATGATAATACCAACAGTTTGTCCCTTAATTATAAAAAATTTGGACGAAGGTGAACTACAAAAAATCTTCGGGACACATTATTTTTGTTTTTAAACCCTATTATTAAACACCGGATATCAGATTTCAAAGAAGACGCCCTCGTGTTCATTGTCGTTTGGAACAATGAAGATTCCAACATCAGTATTGATGAGTTAGTGTATCCGGCCACCTCGTTACCGGGGACCAAAACCGGATTTAAAACGTTGGTGTTAACTAACTAACCTAACTAACTAACTAACTATAACTAATAAACAGTATAACATAGACCCAGTTGGGATGTTGTCAGCTGCGAGAAAAATGATTGCACTGGTTAAGAAAAATATCACGTGCGATTTTTTGTCATTAATAATAGCATTTTACTTTGTTCACGAATCCAGCAGTTAGTTTTTGTGTTCTGTATCAGATCTTATATAACATGTAATACTACTTACAACTGTGTTTTCTTGTATTTAAATATTTATAATCTGGACTGGAGTAGGCGCGTACTGTTTGTTTTGTACTAACTCTCTCATACTGTAGCAAAGTATAAAGAAATGGATTGATTCAGAATTAATGGGCAGAACAAAAGCAACAATCCAAGTATAGACAACTGGTTGTGACGATTATGTCTCCCACTCTGGACAAGGACACGAAGTATTAGATAGGCATCCAGCAAAGCATGCAGTCATCAAACAAATGGCTCCCATCTTGATTGACATTTCAGCTCCTTTTTTGTAGTTTGAGTTCGTCCCAGCTTTCTGTGTTTGACTGGCAGTGCAGACGAAAGTGCCAATTGTAGGAAATAAATTATTTTTTAATAAAGAAACATATAAAATTGAAGACTGTAAATATTGCTATACCAAAATACATGGATGGTTTCTTGTCAACAATAATATGGTAAGTTCTATTAACAACAATTTGATCATTTGTCAATGGATATGTGTTCCCAATTCATTTTGTGTTTTTGACTCGAACACATTGCCTCGGAGAGTGGGAGACCGGTGCACACCTCGGAAACATCATATATCAGGCTTTATCTCTGGTACAAATGCAGCTGTGATACTTACTGTCAAAGCCGTTACCAGAGTAATATAGATACTATACTCTTGATGCATTTCGTTACCTATTCGTTTAGTACTGAATGTGTACCTAATACCCACCATAAACATTGGCTATGCTAATAACTGTACCAACGAACACAGACGCCTCCCTTGATAAGACAGACAGCGTCCCGGCTACTTTACATGTAATACTAGATCTCCATAATCAGATGGAAAGTGGTTCAATAGTGTAGATCACCTGACATATTACAACATATAGATGCCCATAAAGAAAATTGAAAGTGCCAAATTCGAGATGAACATAAATGTTACCTTGTTATTATTCTGTTTGTTCGGAATCGATAGTTCTAGAACAGACACATACGTTATGATAATCGCAAATCTAGCTAATACACACATGATTATTCTTCGCGGATTTGATTTGGAAGTAATCTGCACCAAGTCAGAAACTGTGATTTGGGAATTGTGCTGAGCAATTTACGCTGGTAATGTAACAGCAGCTTGCAGCTTATCAACTAAAATTCTGTGTTGAATTTTGAAATCCTTGAAACGAATCCTGATCAATATAATATAAAGACATACCTCTGTATGTTCAAACATCAAGAAGAAAGCTTACTGAATTATTAATAAGAAGGCAATTGTGAATTGAATATATTGGCTTGTTTTCAGATATATCGAATATGTCAAGAGCGCCACCAATTCTTAAAGATTACCTCGGGAAGATAAGACAACTTATTATTAGCCAGAGACAAAATATTAACGGATTGCCCAATTAAACGTCAGACAGAATTGTACTTCAACCGATTCTGTTATTACTTAAATCAAGGTACTCCAGATTGTTCACAGGTAAGCTGACTTTGGCAATTTTTTGCCAGAAAGATCTAAAATGTCATAGGTTATTTAGTGACTGAAACAGCTGGGGGTCCAGCTCTGTAATATTGTTGTCAGACAGATCTAAATACTCTAGGTTATTTAGCGATTGAAACAGATGTGAATCTAAGCTCTACATATTGTTGCCAGAAAGATCTAAGTCCCCAGGTCATATGTGATTGAAACAGTTGGGTCTAGTCTACAATATTGTGATAGACAGGTTATGTACCCCATAAAAATACGTTATTTAGGGATTTTTTTAAACAGCTGTGCGTGTAGCTCTACAATATTGTTGCCAGAGATCTACGTTCTCCATGTTGTGTAGTGCTGAAACAGCGTGGTGTAGCTTACAATATGTTGCCATGCAGATCTAAGACCGTAGGTTATTTAGTGATTGAACCAGCTGGGGGGTCTAGTTCTACAATATTGTTGTCATACCAGACCTAAGTACTACCCCTAGGTACTTTATGATTGAAAACAGCTGTGGGCGTCTAGCTCTACCAATATTGTTGTAACCAGATAGATCTAAGGCCTGTAGGTTATTTAAGTTATTGAAGCCGCTGTGGGTATAGCTCTATATAATATGTGTAAGACAGATGTAAGTTCACTAGGATTAGCTGCTTGAAACAGCTGTGCGTGTAGCTATAAATATCGTTGCAGAAGATTAAGGTACCGTAGGTTACTTCGTGATTGAAACAGGTGTGGGTCTAGATAACAATATTGTTGCCCAGTAGATATAAGGCCTGTAGGTTATATAGTGATGAAACAGCCTGTGCGTGTAGCTCTACAATATTGTTACCAGAAGAAAGATCTAAGTACCATAGGTTATTTAGATGATTTGAAACAGATGTGGGTCTGCTCTCAATGTTGTTGCCAGACAGATCTAAAATCGCTAGGTTATTTAGTGATTGAAACAGCTGTGAGTCTAGCTTTTTATTTTTACAATATTGTTGTCATACAGATCTAAGTTCACCTAGGTTATTTAGTGCTGAAAACAGCGTTAGTATAGCGCTACAATATTATTTCCCGAAGAATAAGTTCGTAGGTTTTATTTATGTGATTGAAACAGATGTGAGTCTAGCTCTACAATATGTTGGCCAGAAGAGATCTAAGTGCAATAGTTATTTAGGATTGAACAGCTGTGAGTCTAGGCTACAATATTGTTGTCATAAAGATTGATAACTCTATAGGTTATTTAGTGATTGAAAGTCTAGCTATCCATTACTCGTTGCGAGACCAGCAGATCTCAGTACACGACGTTTATTTAGTGATTGAAAGAGCTGTGAGTGTAGCTCTACAATTGTTGCGAGATAGATCTAAGTACTCTAGGTTATTTAGTGCTTGAAACAGTTGTGCGTGTAGCTCTACAACGTTCGTGAATAGACAGATTAATCTTTATAGGTTATTTGTGATTGAAACAGCGGTGAGTCTAGCTCTCACAACTATTCGTTAAATTCAGATATATTTTCTCTAGGTTATTGAGTGCCTGATACAGCTGTGTGCAGGTCCACCTATCTGATA
>JAMKCH010045611.1:0-10000 GCA_023653785.1 Ophioderma brevispina | reverse complement strand
AATGAAGCCGCAAATCGAAGGTTTTGACGTTATTTGCTTCATTCCGAAACAAGCATGGGATCGCTTCCTATGTGAAAAAAAGCAAGGGCCATACATTTAGATCAACCCTGCAATCTTCATGAATTCGCCGATCCAGTGTATAACATTTGAAGCTATGGAACCCACTTCACACAGCATCTATAAAGCACCACCAGCTAGGCAGACTTCAACTCCTTCCAGTAGTTTCAGGGAGCTCCTTCGTCTGCGGATATTTCAAACGGTAGAAATACAGTATGGGGATACTCCAACATTGTCAAGAATGGCAAAGCGGCCCTTGAATGTATTGAAGGGCCCCAAGACCTCCAACTGCTGTTTGATAAGGAAGGATCCCCCTACTTTCTATTCAAGCAGTCATGGGACAGTCACCAGCGACATTCGATCTCGCTGTTCCAGAACGGTCCTCCCTAGATTCTAGATCAGGTCCTTGCCCTATCCTGGGTCACCAGTGACATCAAGGTCACGATCTCCAGCCTCTACAGAAAGAGATTGGAATTTTCGAAACCAACTGGTCCCAAGTTCAAACAACCACCAGCGAACTGGTCATCCACGCTGCCAGACCCGCTTCATCTAACATCATTGATGCATATTCTGACTTCTGCTCGATGCTCCACCAGCATCTAAACATTCCATTCCAAGAGCAGAAGGAATCCCTACACCCCCTGTTGCGACAGAATCGACGAGTTTAGCAGGTGTAATATGATACCAACTGCGATACTGGAGAATAGCAAATTGCACCATCTACTGTAAACCGTTCTTTTCGCCGAAAACAGGCACGGCAGGCCAGCAAAGTGGGTAGGAGTGGTGAAGCTACTCCAAGTATTCAACTAAATTAGACCCACAAAATCAGCCTCTCAGGACCGCAATGTGAACAGGACGGCCATGGGCAACAGTGAGCGCTCGTTCCGGGCTAGCTGTCCAGCTAAGGCGCTGTCCTGTCTCTGCCACTCAACTTCCATGGCGTCCTAGATATCAGTACTTGTCCAATGAAATGGCAGACCACACTCCCAGGCGAAAGCCCACTCTCGTGCTGTTATGCAGAGATTAAACAGCATTCTACAACCTCTCCACCGTCAAGCCCCATGTCCCAACCAATTACCTACGTGAATTAACCGAAGTAATTAACGTTTCCAAGAATGGGAAATCTCCTGGCAATGACCACATCCATACAAATTCTTGAAGAATATGGCACCCGAAGCTTTGCGATGGCTCCAACTCTCTTCCTGTCTACTGCATGGTAACGTCACTATTCCCTCCCAGATGGAAGACTTCACAGGTCATTGCAATCCTGACCCAAGAACCCAGCAAAATAACCCCAGAGTTTCAGACCCATCTCGCTACTATCCCCTCCCCACATCTATAAGCTGCTTGAGAGTCTGATACTCAGTAGGATCAATGATAGGGTCGAGGCAAATCTACCACGCACCCAATCGCGGACTTTGTGTAAGAGGGAACTCCACACTGCTCAGATAGCAATACTAGTATAAGACCATCGACAGCCTTCCAAAATAAGGTCATAAGTTTGGAGCATCTCATATACCTAACTGCTGCGTACGATACTGTCTGGCATCGAGGTCTCTACCTCAAGCTACTCAAAATCTCCCTGATGTCAAGCTTGTCAAGTTCATTATGCTGCTCATCCAGACAGATCTTTCTTCCTGGAGAAATCAAATGGGCAACGCATTAGAAAGCGCAAACTTCGGATCGGTGTCCCACAAGGTTCTGTCCCGGCACCCAGTCTCTTCAACGTCTACGTCTCAGATATGCCAAACGGATAAATTGTTCGCAGTACTTCTACGCAGATACACGGCACTTGGAATAGCTGCTAATTCTTTTGAGTCCTTTAGAAACATGTTGCCAGAAAGACCTAATCACGGTAAGCCCCATTCTTCCCACGTTGGCACTTGCAACTAGCAGGCCCAAGACCGTCAGCTCTGTTTTTCCACCTTGCAAATCGATGCGCAAAATGAGAACTAAACATCACTTCTAGATGGAGAAAAACTTGTCACATGACCCAACATCAAAGTACCTTGGCATCACAATGACCCAGCCTTACCTTCACCAACACACAAGGCCGTCGCTGCCAAGACGCAGTCTCGTGTCAACTCCTCAGAAGGCGCGCAGGAACTGGATGGGGATCATCTTTTTGAACCTACATACATCAACTGTTGCATTGGCAACTCTACTGCTGAATACGCGGCACCAGTATGGAGTCACAGTGTACATTCACACAAGATTGATGTGGTTCTGAATGATGCAATGAGACTTGTTTATGGTTGCCCTTTTTGGCGACGCCTTTAGATATCTTCCATTCTGTCTGGACATCGCTCCTGCAAACCTGAGATGACCCTTCAGACGATCCCAAGCTCGCCAAGCAAGGTGATGAACCTGGTTAGCCTATCCCACCACCAACACCCTTTGAGGATCCAGAATTCCACCGGATCACTTTGCTACCCAATCCATGACACTACATTCGCAGTAAATCCAATCGATCATCCTGGTTCAATGACAGATGGTATGGGCAATGGTCATCCTCTAACTTTGAACCTAAAGCAGTTTGTGAACAGCCCATCTAGCAAGCCCAAAGGCTGTGACCTTAGACAAGAAAGCAGTGGTCAACCTCAACAGACTCAGAACTGGCGTTGGTCTTACAAAGAACTTCCTTCACAAGATTGGTGTGGAATTTTCACCAAACTGCGGTTTTGGAGAGCCACAAACCATTAGCCACACATAGTGACTTTGAGGTCTACAAGTACCCAAGAGGAATCCCAGCCGAATCAACCTTGATGATGAAACATCACTGGCTAAGACGGATCATCTCCACTGTGATTTTGGACTTCACGAACGAACAAACGAACGATAGAAATGAATGAGCACTAATAACCTTTTGTAATAAAAAAATAGTATTAATTAAGCTTAGATGCCAACCTTTTCTTCTGTACCCAATACGTGGATCCTGGTTTTCCTACCGGATATCATTTTTACCGAAATTCCTATCCCACAATATGCACCAACGATGTTAACGAGTAGATAAATAAATAGCGCATTTTAAAAATTATATATATTCTATTGTGTTTTCTGTGGTCATACGGTCATTTTTTCGGTCATAACTGTGCGGAACGTTTGTTGATACTAAATTTTACCATTAACGAGGTATTGCCTTGTAATTTTTTGCGCCATAAAATGTGCGCGTAGTTTAAAGCGGCACTGGCACATTTTCACAAATATGAATTTCTTCAATTTGCTCTCAATGATAGTCTAGGCCATGGGAAGAACAGGGATATATTTGCACATAAAATCACACACCCCAAAACAGAATGGACATTGATAGGAGGATAATACATCCAGGTAATTTGTAGGCCATTTTTAAGTTTTCCATACTTTCAATAACAAATTTGTATATACTGAATATTTTGACTCGTACTCACTGATATAAAAACCCATAGGTTATAGACCTGTCAAACAGTGTGCATAGCGTGGGAAACATGCATCCGGCGTCCGTGTTCGTGTGGTTAAACGCCATTTTCGTCGTCCGCTGAATGTAGCGTCGCTGCGACGTTAAATTACAAAATCCGTTCTGTTTCCCCATATGAAGCTGAAGTTTGGTCTTAATCATTTCGGGTGAGGGCTTTTGTTATATAAGTTTGTACAACCAGCAAAAATATCGATTTTGAAAATCTTGGGGCGCACTATTTTTCAAATGTGCCAGTGTCTCCTTTAAAGGAGGCGCACTCACCGCGAGCGTGCATGAGTGATGCCATATCTACTCGTACATCGTTGGGGCATTGTGGAATAGGATTTCGTAAAAAATGATTTTTCCGGTAAACCCAGTATCCACGTATATAATGAGATAGCGGTTTATTAGGTTGGTAATAAGCCTTACGACAACCTTTTCCAATAACATCTGGCAGTTGATTGGGTCATTCTATAGGAGTCACGATATGACATGTGATCAGACAGTCCCTTTCCTCTGGGAGCCTGAGGTGGTTCTCGCCTAGTTCAGGTCGACGTCTAAAGGGCCTATGTCTTGGTAAGCTGCGTACGGACTTGGCGTTTGTCCCTCTCGCGAGTCTGCCATCACGACACGTAAAAGTCTAGTAATTATCATATTTGGGGGTGGAGACACTTTCCTGCTTTGTAACCACAATAGACACTCCTTTGTGTTTTTTTGTCTGCAAATGATGTACAGCCCTTTTTTATCACTTTCTGTCACTACTTGTTACCTATTTGAAAGGCCAGATGCTTAATGTCGCAATAAGTACAGTTCATCCGCATACCGTTTAAGGTTGTTTATTTTTTTAACCACCATCTCCTGTGTAAAATCTCTTCAGGATTCACTCGCTGTATGATGAAAATATATTGCGAACACAGCTTGCCCCTCCTTTCTGATTTTAAATAAACTTGCCAACTTTGCCAACTCTGATGGCAGCAACACACATTAGTCTGCACTCCACAGTTTTGTACAGGGGTCAAATTGGCTCGATGTGGTTCCAAATGGTGCAAATTGTTGGTGGCGTTCATAGATTACACAAGGAATAGTTTGGAGTGTCTCAATGCTTACAGAACTGTCTCAAAAAATGTTAACCTCGAAACAAGGCTTTTTGGGAAAAAGAAATGTAGCAGGGTCTTTGTTTGATATTGCCTTTTGCAAAGCCAATAAATAAGCTTTTTGTTTGCCAAATATAATGCCTTCATCAATATAGAGTGCAAAATTAAATTGGCCGATTTCTACCTTTAAGCATTTGGAATGCATGACGCACGTGAATACGTTAACTTCAGAGCCATATTTTTCCTTTTTAAAAGGAAAAGAATAGAATTTGCTGTTTTAATAATTTTTGTGAAACAAAGACTTTTCGATTCCTGACACCGCATTTTACCAAGCGCTCATCGTTGATTCTACCCTCTTTCTACACGAACAAAGATATGTTTGTTTTGAGTTCTTGCCATTCTTGGCCATTATGAGTCTGTGTTGGGGCCTTCTACGGATGTCTTTCTTTCAAATCCGTATGCTTGACTAGTAGGGTTATTATAAGGGTTGTTTTCTTGGGGGTTTGTTTAGTTGCTTTCGTGTTTATTCTATCTACAACTTATAAGATCCTTGGGAATTCAATTGAAAGCGGTTCATTGTTTGTTTGGTTTGGTTTTGTATGGTTTAGCATTCTGTGTAATTTGGAGAACTTGAAGCTATTTGAAAAGTGCTGCAAATGAAGGTGAATTGTCTGATTTATTTTTAAAAACACATAAGTCAAAGTCCCCTGACGCATAAAGACCATGTTTCACACTTTATGGGCGCTATGAAGTTTAAAAGGGGTTGTCAATGCCTTCCATGTTCAAATAGGCAAGCAATAACTTCCAATTGAATATGTACAAGAAACAAATCATGTTTCCTGGTAATCTTTCCTGCAACCAATACCAATCGGACCAATCCATTTTGCACTCTCATAGTTAACAAAGCATAAATCTTTTGTTCTACATATGGATTGAAATGAAATAACGGCAAATAAAAGTACTAATTTACTTTGGCATTTAAAGAATATACCAAACCCTTACCCCCTTGCGTACTTTAGTTTATTAGGAAAATGCCTCTGTTTTCCGATTGTTTACATTTTTTGGAGCAGCCTGTAGTGACCAAATATGGGTAAACAAGGTCCAAGCCCCATGAAAGCAATGGATCGCTGGCATTCTATGCGCCATATTGGTAACTAAGCATTAAGACAGTCCCAAATTATTCCTTATTTTAATCCTATGACGTCCACCAATAATTTTGGGCCATTTTTTATCCAAGCGGACAATTTAAAAATTTGACTCCTGTACACTGAAATTGACCTTTTTTAATTGATCTTTGCTGTTTTAAGCTTAAACTCTGAAACTTAGGATTAGTTTTGAAACAACTATACACTTGATGAGAGGCTCTGGTTAAACTATGGTCCCGAGTTTTGCTGAGAAGGCAGCCCCGAAGCAAAAATAGCCTATAATTTAGGGTCAGTCGGGTCGTGTGTGGCGGGACTAGAGTGTATCAGCCAGAGACTCGAATAGAGTCCAGTATATTTGTTTTAATATACTTCATTAATAATTTTCCAGTTATGCGAAAAAAAAAGTGAACAAAAAAATGATAATTTTTTTGCATTTCATTCAATAAATTCACATCAAACATGCATCTCTGTGAATGATAGGTAGTAAACCTGCAATCCACTACTGGTCATCTACAGACGCGCACGGATTTCGCAGTAAGTTACGCGAATTAAGCGCCGTAAATACTACCTTGAGCGCGTAAATAGTACTTCTTGAAAAATGAATATTTACGGGTGGCGGGGCTTAGGGGTACTGTTTTTACCTGATTATCGCCGATTCTCGCCGCATAGTTGAGACCTTTTATAATCCTTGTATTACAGTCCAACCCAAATACACATCTTCACATTAATTAATGAAGTAGAATATAATACAACTTATTATTATACTAGTTTTTATACACGATATACTGACATGAGTCTCTGGTTAAACTATGGCCCCGAGGTTTTGCTGAGGAATCAGCCCCGAAGCAAAAGTAGTCACTATAATGAAGTCACCAGAGGGACTATAGTTTTAAAGCCAGAGACTCGAATAATTCAAGTATTATTTGTTGTAATATACTTTCATCATAATTTCCATTTATGAAAAAAATGAACAAAAAATATATTTTTGCATTTTCATTCAATAAATTTCACATCAAACAATGCATCTCTGTGAATGAATATGGTAGTAAACATGCAATCCACTACTGGCATATACAGACGCGCTACGCGACGCAGTAAGTTAGGCGAATTAAGCGCCGTAAATACTACCTTTGAGCCGTAAATAGTACTTCTGAAAAATGAACTATTTACGGGTGGACGTGGCTTAGGGGTACTGTTTACGGATGACGCCGATTTCTCGCCGCATAGTTGAACGTTTTATAATCACGTGATACAGTTCCCACAATAAACAATCTAAATTTATTAATGAAGTATAAAATACAAACGAGAATTTTCGCGGTTCTCGCCTTCGCGATTCGTGACGGGGGCTTGTTAGGTTCCGTACGGAACCTTATCAGACTTTGACCTGCAGTGTTAGTAAACTTTTGTCACCTGCCTAGGTTCCTCTGTTTAAATACCCCAGGGACCCTTTGCAACTAAGGTCCATGGACAATCTGATAAGACATTTCTTAATTTCTTACATTTGCGTACCTCAACAGTATCCTGATCATATCGCAACACATATTTTTAAAAGTGAACATCGGGAAAAGGTTAAATTTCAAGGATAAATATACCCAAAATGACAGGGCCTTCTCCTGTTTCGCGAACGCGTATAAGATGCATGAGTTGGACTTGACCCCGTTAATGACGTCAGAGTAACAAGTTGTAAACAAAGCTCACATCGTGACACGTGCACACTGCATAACAGCAGGACCATAGGACATCAACACGGTGCATGACTTCATGACATATTGCATGACGAGAAAACCCGTGATCTATACTATTATTATCATTATTTAAACATTATTAACTCAATTCAAATTTCAAATTTAATTTTGAAAATTTAATGTTACATATTTGTTGAGGAATGCATTATATACGTATACCCATAATCTCTTCTTGTCGGTTTCTTTTTCCTGGGAACATGAATAAAGCTATTCTGTTCTGATTCTCCTTGTCGGTACGGTCACCGCTTGTGCAGCCGTCGACAATACCATCGTCCTTATAATCGTATTTGAAGGCATCAAATCAAGAAATTATCCATATGATACAAACACGTACGAAGCAGATCACGAGAGTCAACTTGACGTATCATAGAAAACTGGGCCACGCGAACGTTCGTTCCACGATGACGATCATGACGCGTACCGCGTATTTTGCACTCGGACTTCAACTTCGGTTCACGCTTGCCAGCGCGATAATCACTTTTCATTTTGAATTTCCTTTGAAGCTTGTCCAAAACACATGATATATGCCTAATTTTTATCAATATACGGTTTCTCAAATACTTCATGCAGATTTTACCTTGTATACCAATACATACTATGAATGAAACCATTTTTGGTGGTATTTTTAGTATGCTTAAAGCATGTCCATGGACCTTTAAGTTCCCTGTCTTGACCTCTCCAGAGTCTAAGGTCCTAACTGCCACAATGTCCCTTCGCAACTCCACAAAATTCCCTAACATCTGTTTCATAGCCCCCTTCCCAGCTGCCACCGAGCAGCCTTCTCAAGTAACTAAAATTCTCCTCATCTAACACAGGTGCACTTTCCAACAAACCCAATCTGGCCAATTCCCAAACTCTGGGTCTCCGTGACAGCAGACAACATTACTTTCTGAACTCCCAGATTTTCTTCCCATTACCCCAGGTCCATTTCCCCAAATATCCATGTTTTCTCCTTGCAAACCACCCCAGGGTTCTCCTTTCCCGAACAACCCCATTTCAATGCCTCTACAGCACTCCAGCACTGATTTCTAATACTCCATTTGAAGCATAATTTCGTTTCTTGAGGTCCCTTTAGGGAAATTGTTTGCCTCAGAACTTAATTTGAGCCGAATTTGTGTTCTAAAGCCTACATATTTCCTCCAATTCCATTTATAAGGCCCCTAATTTAAAAGACAAAAACAGTTCCTCACAGTCCCTAAGTTTCAAAAGTCGGGCAACCCCCATCCCTACCCAGAGTGCCCCCCGGTCCCTCGCCCAGCCTCACCACTCCTCCTCTTTTTCCTCAGCTGAATTTGAGCCAAATTTAGTTTCAAAAGCCTCCAAGTTCCTCCAATTTTTTTCTATCTAAAGCGCTATTAAAGACCATCGTTCCCAATCTCGTAATTTTTGGAAGTGGCCACACAAATCCGTACCCAAAAAGTTTTGAGTGCCCTGCTCACCCCCCTCACTCTCATACTCTCACTTTCCTCTGATTCTTTACAGCGCACATTTCCAATCTACATGTACCTAAGTCTTCCAATACCTAAAAAACTATATATAATAATAAATATAATAATAATATTTATTTGAGCCAATATGAAAATATAAATAGGTTTCAACCATATATTATAAGCCAAAGTGACCTCAGGAAAAGACATATGGGCTTTAGTACGCCCAAATCACTAGTATGCATTTTTCTTTTCCACATGCATACAGTATAAATACACAATACCTACTATTGAAAAATATTAACCCACCTAATTATAAAATGACACTTAGTTTGAAGAAAAATGTTGTTGCACAAATACTTGAATTTTGACACAGAATCAGCATTACAAATATACCTGGTATACTTTCCCAAAGTCTGGGAAAACTACACAACACAGACTTGAGGAAAGAATAGTTCTTGCTCTCCAATGCAGAAACAAATTTAGACGCTGAAATTGAAAATCGCACTCAAGCAAACCCAACTCAGACAGCCTATCAAGATCTTCAATACTTCCGCAAGACCGCTCTTTTCCTGTAAAAGAGAACTCGAGTTACTTTTCTTTGAACTTTTCTCAAGTCTAATCAAGTAACTGTTATTGTCAGGAGCCAAACACAATCACTGTACCATGTGAACGTATTACAAAAAAGCGCAGAACAACAAATATATATTGACACCATGTCCAAGGGGTAATAAAGATATCAAATTGGCCTGATTTTTTCTCATTTACAACATTTTTTGGATTATAACGAACTCTATCCACAGCATAATCAAATTTATTTAAATTTATATATTAGCAAGAATAACCATGGTCAATTATGACAATAGGCCCATGCATAGCAGTGAAAGCCCATGGAGAGCCAAGAACAATAACATATATAATGTATGTATCACCATATCCCATAACCAATATGGGACCTGATGATCACAGTCTGTTTATTCTGCTATATGCCGTGTGTATACGGGAAATTTGACCCGATGTATTATGGGATATTGCCATTTCATGACTTGATTGTTCTGCCAGCATTAAGATGCCACAAATTATGTGGTAACTTATGAGA
>JAMKCH010045610.1:0-12393 GCA_023653785.1 Ophioderma brevispina | reverse complement strand
TTTCCAGTCAGGTAATCCGGCAATGTATAAAATTTACTTATACATTTAAACATCCAACGTATTAGATGATACTGCATTGTAAAACACGGCAATAGTACCTCCCACAAACATTTTTTTCTTTTTCCGCTTTTTAGTTCCTATTTCTCCATATACCTACAAAATTCATTTGAGTTCCACCACCTTGATTAATAAATTGGACAAATTTGCTTAATGTCTAGTGTACTTACTCACTCAGCTCACAAAGTAGTGTGAATTTTTGAGTACATGTACAAAAAATTATTGAGTTGTACTTTTGAGCTATCTCTTTAAATACAGGACTCCAAGTGAATAACTTAAAAGATTCTCACTTGAAATTACTAAACATGTTTTTGTGTGGTCTTGAATCGTATTTACGTCATAGCATTAAATACGTACTCTATGGATACATAAACTATCCGCTTTCTAAATAATTTTTTCAAGATGAATAAGGCCTTCTCATTTAAATGAAGCATTTTTAAAAAAAATACCCTGTACAAAATATTTGTTAACCTTTGGCCTATTTTTACCTATACCTTGTGTAATATGCATCCTACCATACCTCACCATTAACTTCTAGTCATTTGGCTGGAATGAGAATTTGGTAAATTCATAACTCTATGGGATACTCTAATTCAATCCCCTTATGTGACTGTTGACCTCTGTAACTCAAATTGCCCAGATTCCAAGATGGCACTCGATGGATTCTTCCACTAGAAACCCTGGTCTGTAGGTTCCTTACAACAAATTTCCAAAGAAGGTTGACGTGTTTCAAAAAGAGCTTCGCAAGTCGAAAGATAACAAACAACACGTGTATTTTTTCACTTGCTCACAGGCGTGAAATCAGCAGCTCTAAATCAATTGTAGTGTATTTTCACAATTGTTAGTCCATTTTCATTATTCAAAATTCTTATGGAAGGTTTTAGTATAGTGTAATTGTGCATTAAATCAACCTAATGTTGTAATTTTGTGGTGAAAGGCTATACCATTCTAGGAATAGATGGGTAGTATTTTTTCTGGGACTCCCTGTATTTATGATAGGACTTGAGAAACGTTCACCACTGCCATACAGAGAAAGTTTAAAAAAAGAAATCAACCAGTATGGTACATACACGGTGTAGTTAAAAAAAATGGGATCCTGATGATTTCGCTATTCTGCATCTTTATTAAACGTGTGTCTCAGCAATGTGGTACCAGGGAAAGTTTATTTTATTAACTTTATTTTTCTGCATATGTCATTCAACACAGGGCCGCCGAGAGAAATTGCGGGCCGGGGGAACATTTGGAGTAAGGCCCCCTTTATACACTGCGTTTTCCAGAACCCCGTCGGAGGGGGAGTTTGAGTGCAGTTGCTGCGAATCTGGCCGTGACGCGGTCGCGGTGTGTGTGAGGCTTTATAATGTAGGTGATCAATGCAACTTGATGGGTAGGTTTTAGTTTTAGTTTGAATTATTGATATTTTGTATATTAATTTATTATTTTTCTGTGGGGGAGGGGGTGTCGCCCTCCCGCAAACACATTTTCTCATAACATATGATAGAACCAAATTAAAAATTGTGTTCACTTTTATCCGAATTTAAAAAAAAACGTTTTTTAAAATTAAAATATATCTGACGTTTTAGTTTTTTTGCGAAATAATAATATAAAAAGTGGTCATGGAGATTCATATATTAAGCTGTCCGGGGTGGGTGCAGGCCCGCAGTGCGGAAACCTTTGCACTGTTCACTTTCCAAAACACATTTTCTTATGTATATTTGAAGAAACTATTTTGAATGTGGCATGTAGTCCACTTTAAAATTCATGAACAACCTTTTTATAAACCAAATCTTTAATTGTTTTTAATTTCTAAAACCTAGAGAGCCCTTCACTAAATTTTACTGCGCGTAGCGCGAAAATAATTGGAAATTTCGTGGTTTACAGAGTCTTTCTCAACGTAAGTAGGTATCCAGGGTAGGTATCATTGTCGCAGGTGGGGGAAACGGGCCCCCTGTTCCGCCAATGCTCTCTATTTCTCTCTCCTCTCGCTCCCTCTCTCTCTCTCCATCCCAATTCACTTTCTTTTCTCTCCCTCTGTCTTTTTCACAACCGAAAGGACTGAACTTTTATTTTTTACGGGGCCCCTAGGACCCCGGGCCCCCTTGGACCCCGGCCCGGGTCAATTACCCTTTGACCCCCCCCTCTTCAGCGAAGGATTCACCCGGTTCGGTATCGACCGAGCGACAGTCTTTAAATTCAAGTATCGGTTTTTACGCATTGTCCACCATTCAATTAAAAGGACGTATTCTTGAAAGCAAATGTTCAGAAGAATCGGGCAATTTCTTGAGTACAGAATATTGCGATATGTAAAGATTTTAGGCCATACATATATTATGTGAACTTTTTTCTCACTGCTACTAACCATTAAAATATTATGTCAGGAACACAATGTGGATCAGAGCAACTCAACCAAATTATTTATTTAAAAATGACAGCTACCACCAGTTCTCGGTTACTGTTTAAAGGTGCAACGTTAGATTTTGAGGCACCCAATATTGTGTTATAATAGTAATTTCATATGGATTAGACACTCAATAGATTTCTTACCTTGTATTTACTACAGAATGTTTTAAAAAGAGAGAGAAAAGGCGATTTTGATTTGTCTTATATTCAATATAAACCATAGGCTGAATTTCATAGTTGCTCCTAGACTAAATTAGACATTTTTAATTTTTTTGTCCAACAACCCTTTTCCTTCAGGTTAATCCTTTCAGATGGGGCTAATGTTTGATGACAAGCTACTTTTTTCAAAACAGTACTTTTGATTTTTTAGGGACACCTCATAGGTTAAATCTCTTGTCCACCTTTTAAAAAGTTCATGCCACTTGAAATGTGGGTTGACTTAATATATATTATAGATATATATAATAGATATAATATATCTAATATATATATATATATATTTACCAATACTTTTCCCCACTTAATCTTACTTAAAAGCTTAGTACATTACGTAAATTCTCGTTTCCTTTTGTATCTCTCTGCATTTTATAACAAACAGATATTAAGAAGACTAATTTTTCTTACAATTTGACAACAAACATGTTCACAGTACTTTTCAATAAGCTTTCTTTTGGGCAAAATTGGTTATAATGAAGCCACGATCATCAACAACAAACCTACGACTTAGATACATACTTCACATTCCAGATACGTTTACATTATTTTATTATAACGTTTCATCCAATTTTCTGGTATTATACCTGTTATGTGTATCCTTCAAGTTCTTCGCTCGGCATCCCCTCGCACTCTCCGAATTAGAGTAGCGGACGAACTCAATCCTACACAACAGTAGGTCTACCTTTCGTCTACGTGCCTCTCATGGGTCCCGCAATGTTTTCATAGTACAGTATAATCGCGTTGTGCTGAACTAGCCCCGGGCGAATTACAACGATATAGTAATTATAAGCTAAAATATCTAGTAGTATAAACAAAGCGAGAGTAATATTTTGTTTATGAGTTCGCGTTAGTTAGAGTTGTCGCGTTCGAGTTCGAGTTCGAGTGCTTTTTAGAGTTTTCGAGTTGCTTTTAGAGTTCGAGTTCGAGTGCCTTTTAGAGTTCGATGGTTTTGGAGGTTCGATTACGAATTCCTTTTAGAGTTCAAATTAGAGTTAGAGATGCATGTCGAGCTAGAATAAAGTTATAAGGTAGAGTGGCTTTAGAGTTCGACTTACGTTTATGTTGCGTCTTACAATTACGGTTCCATAGACAGTTTTGATCTAATTTGTTGACCTTACGAATATCACGAAACAAAACAAGTCACGAAAAGTCATGATGTTAACCCTCGTCCACGTCCAACCGGAGGGGGAAGTTAACAACCCCTAACGGATGATTTCCCTGTCGCACAAAAACGCAAACGAATATGATCTAAGCTTTAAGTAATAGTTGATCTGTGCGGCCATTTAGCGAAAAGTTTGGAGGTACTACTTTCAGGGGCGTCAGGGTGGACCCCGTCAAAGTCGGAAGGTATGGTGGTGGTGGTGGGGGGGTGGGGGTGCCACCGGCCTATAATTTATTGCGTTCGTTAAAATGCCAAAATGGTACGTATTGTATTATGATGCTACTTCTGTATAAGCAATACTGACAATAATATTCGTTTAATTTTTTTAGGTAATAACATGTGTATGAGTACTTTGGCACCCAAATTGCCAAATAGGCTAAATACCAATTTTGCTTGCAGTAATGGCGTCATATTGTTGATTGAACTTGATACGGGGTTCCCAAAAGATAGTTCCCCCCTAAAATTGCGAGGACATTTGTTGCATTAAACTTCAATTAGAATGGAGTTTAGAAAATTCAAAAAGGTTTTGAAGAAGATAAGAAACATTTGGCTCTGCCACGAACGTAATTTGCCTTTCAAAAACACTTTGGCATCAAACACATCCCCCATTTTTCCAAAAAATGATGTTACAGAAAAAGTGTCACTTTACCGTATTCAAAGGTCTGAAGTCAAGAAAAGAAAGCATCGCGTTTACCAACAACGGCTTCATTCCTTTCTTTATATCCATTACGGTATGAAGTAAATAAGCTTAAAACATGAACGCATAGGCAAAACAAATGAAAACAAACAAGACCAAATATGCAGACAAAACAAACAATGAGATGAGATTTGAGTAAGCAACCACCACTAGAAATGTGAAGCAGATCTACACATAGAGGAGAACTGGCTCAACGCGGTGGGGTGAAATTATCCAGCGAGCATGGAACCCATCATCAAACAGAACATCGCAAATTGGTAAAAAGCATGGTAAAACTTAAATATGTCATCAGTGCGATGGAGGAAACAGATTGAGTTTCACCATGAATGACAAAACAAGTCAGCTTATTTTGATTTGAAACAGGCATTTCAAACATTCCTCTTTCTTTCATAACAAAGAGATGCAAAGAAAAATGAGTATTAAAGCTTAAACATCATTCTTGTTTTTGTTACCATGCATGTGTTGTCTGTTATGCCCATGCGTCACGGTCTTAAGCTGTTTTACCTCAGATCGCCAATGAATATGGAAATGAATAGTTTCTTGTAAATGGTTAATTTCTTTACTTAGACCTTTGAATACGGTAAAGTGCCACTTTTCTGGCAAACATCATTTTGGAAAAAGGGAGAGTGTGAGTTGATGCCAAATTTGTTGTTTGAAAAGCAACGACTTGGTTTTTATGCCAGCCAAATGTTTCCCTCTTTCAAACTTGTTACAATTTCCAATATCATTATAAGCGAAGTTTATCAACGAAATGTCCTTGCAGTTGAGGGGGGAACTTATGTTGTGGGAACCTGATGTTGGTACTTCATTTGAAGAAAGATTATGTAAGTTACAACACTGATAACCAAACAAGATGTTTGTCCATTAATTACGGGAAAAAGGGGGGAGGGTCGTGAATGTAGTAGAAAAAAACTCTTGATGTGTACGAGGGTTCCAGCTTACTTGATCTCAGGATCAACATGGCCTACCACTTTAATACGAAAAGAATACGGAATAGAATTGTAAGCGATTGTCTTTTCTTTGCACATCACATTTACAGATATAGCTTCGTTGTCGTTTATTGAGTGTTCTTGACTTATTAAAGACGACCATGTAGGACGTCCCCGCACGTATTACATTGCAACACACCCATTAAAACATGATTCTTATAGCATACTCTGAGCATGTCTACCAGTACGATGTCAGTCTCCTTTACTTTCTATGAAAGGGAAGTCACAAAGTTGGAAAATTCGGCGTCACAAAAATAACGACCCCTACATAATAAATTTTAGTAATTCTCCCACCGATCCCCCTACTCCATAAACATACTAATATGGTTATGGAAATCGCCGACTTTTTAAAACAAAACAACATTTTTGTCCAGCACAAAGTGTTATCGCCGCAACCCCCCCTTTCAGTATGTCATACATTCAAAATCTGCTCCCCCCCCTCCCATCTAGAAGAAAATGATTGCCCACTATCAGGATAATTATTCGTCCCAAATCTTTCTGTCATATATAACGATATAAGGCGCTATAAGGCAGTTATGCCTATTTGCCAATAGTCCCTAGGTTATAGCGCATAGATTTATGTTTATAAAACACTGCAAAGAGGTCAAAATATATGACCCATGCGTAACCAGTTTTTTTTTTGAATAACTGTCAGGGGGAAAGGTAGGGGGGGGGCACATTTCCCGAGGAATCATATATTAAAATTTGTTAGTATAGTATTCCCTTGTTTTTTTTTAAATCGATTTTTTAGTTTTTTTCTTTTTTTGATTTTTTCTATTTTTTTCACGGGATTAGAGATGAGGTAAAAGACAGGTAGTCGGGGTGGTGAGAAAGATAGAGGGGAGGGGGAGATGATAGATACGTAAAAAGGCAGGCCAGAGAGGGGATGTAGAAGAAGTGCAAAGGGACCTACTTAGTAGGGGGGAAGATAAGGGGGAGCGGCGGTATGTTTGTTTTCCTGTCCTTCTTTTTTCTCGTTGGTGAACTTGTTGGTGTTCCCGATTCCACACAATGCGATCTTCCCCCTTCCCTCACCTTTCGGCAACAAAATTGAATAACAAAATGGTGTACCCGTCAAAAAAGTTTCCAGGTATAGGGTTCTAGAAATTTCTTATTATTTTTAAGTGATGGGCTGTGGGGTGGGTTGAAATCGAAAATTTGTGCATTGGTGGGCATGGGTTTACAACATTGGTGCACTCACCAACACGATGCATTCAATGCAGCATACAAAAACAAATCAAAAACTAAAATCCTAAAAAACAAAGATTCCCTGGGCCCTCCGGACCCTTGGACTTCGGTCCTTTTTATACTGCGCTGACACCTTTTGACTCCAATGGCCACCAATAAAAACGCCTCGCAGCGAACCAACTTGTTCACGAATATTGACAAAATTCAAATACCACTCGAGCGAAGCCGGCATAACTAAAATTATACGTAACAATCGTGCATTTGGTGATAACAGCAGGGATTTTTGTATAACGCAGAGTATATATACTTAAAATCTTGAGATCCATTAGCCACTTCAATTTTTACCCCCCTGACGGTTTGGCAGCCATCTTTCAAAATGGCCGCCAAAATTGCTTTTCACTGTGTATCACATGCATACGCTTTCAAAATGCGGTGACATGATGGCTAAAATGTTATTTTAATGGCCTGAAAATATAAGAGGACATTTTAAAGTGACAACAAGGTTTATGTAAGATAACGGGATCATTTTAAATCAAACATTCACTTCAAAAGTGCCGCCAAATCCTTTTATTTGGTTATTTAAAGATATTACATACAGATCATGCATAATAAACTACATTTCAAATAATATTTTTGTGTATTTCTAAGTAACCGTCACAGACATTACTCAAGAAGTAAAACATACTGCATGTTGTTAAGCCTGTAACAGCCATTTTATTTGCAACCATAACTGATGGTCATACGTTTTAACTCAACTTCTAAAATGTTAGAAGCTCACCCATCTTTTCAATACAAACTTCGTTTTCTTATCATATCTTTGTAAGTACAGATAGTAAACTTGCGTCATCTCCCTAGCAAGATACAGCCTGGAACAGACCTCCGGTGACCTTTGACCTTGGTCCCTGACACTTTGACATCATTCACCTATAAAAGGACCCCTATTGCACCCTAAACCCAAGACTGGTTTAAAATCGGACTTAAACTTTTCGACCAAGAATTGAAAAAAAAAAAAAAAAGAAACTAACCAACTGGAACACCCACACGGACATGCGCGCTATCACAAAATCCCTCTACTGCTTAAAGAGTTGTGGTGTCCCGCTGTTCCGTCTGGAATTCACGGCTCCTCCTCCCCGTCATTCTGTCAAGAGGGTCACGCGGCTCCCCGCAGATCCAAGCGTCAGGTCCTGCTTCAAGAAATAGCGGACCTTCGACGCAAGGATGCAATTGTTCCCATCCCCCTAGATTTTCGAGGGGGCTTTTGGTCGAGCTTCGTCCTAGCTCCCAAAAAGACGGGAGATTGGCGGCCAATACTCAATCTGAAGCCGCTCAATGTCTTCATCAAATCGAAAAAAAATCGGATGGAGACATTGACCCATGCTCTCCGTTGCCCAATCAAGAACTGTTGGGCAACGTCTCTGGATCTCAAGGATGCCTACCTCCACATCCCAATCGAACGGGAGAATCAAGTCTGGTTACGCTTCCAGATAGAACATGAAGCGTACCAGTTCCGGTGTCTCCCGTTCCGCCTGTCCACGGCGCCACGAGTCTTCACTCGTGTGGTCAAGGCCGTTGGCTCGGTTCTCAGATGGCAGGGGATCAACCTTTGTATCTAACTGGACGATTGGTTGATCTACAGCCCGCGGAGGACCTCGCTCTCGCCCACACCAAGTTGGTGGTGCAGGAGGTCACGAAGTCGGGGTTCATCGTGAACCTATCGAAATCCAACTTCGAGCCGAGCCAGTTCCCAGTTTTCCTGGGAGCGCAGCTGGATCTGCTCAATGGTCGTGTATTCCAAACGAGGGAGCGTGTAGCCAATGTCATTCAATGCGCTACGCTCCTTTCCTGGGCCTGTCAAGCTCGTGATTTGGCTTGGCTCCAGGTTCTAGGACTCATGGCCAGCCTTGTGGACATCGTGCCTTACTGTCGGCATCGTATGCGCCCAATCCAGCTGCACCTTCTGGCGCACTATCGCCCGTCCACGGACAGCGTAGACCACCTGGTTCCGATGACTGTGATCATGAGGGACGCTCTATCTTGGTGGAGGTTGACAAGGCAATCTCCTACGGGGGCGTGGGAGTTCCTCACATCCAGGCCAGCTGATCCTGACCACAGATGCGTAGGGTCTGGGCTGGGGCCGGTTACATTGGGATGAGACTGTTTCGGGCGCGGCTGGTCGGGCCCTTGATCAGTCTATCACGTCAATGTAAGAATGAAGGCAGTAAGTGATCCTATCTCTGGATACATTTACAGGACTTGGGGCCGGTGTGAAAGGTCCTCATCAGGTCCAACAACACCACTGTGGTTGCGTACATCAACCAGCAGGGTGGGTGGTGGAAATGGCAGGGTGGAGCGAGATCCCCCACTCTTTTGCCTCCACACGAACAACTAATGGAAGTGTGACATAGAGAGGGAGATCCACGTTAACGGCTGTCCCACATACCGGGCGTTTACAATGTTCACTGAGGATATTACATCTCCAGCCTCCCGGGGTTTTAGCGCGCAGATCTTCCTGCTGTTCGATCGCCCCGTCGAATCGATTGATCGAATCCACCAGAATGCCACGCTCCGACGTATGCTTCCCTGCGCGCGATACCGGAACGAGTGGGCCGTCGGATTGATATCTCCTTTGACTGGTCTGGTGAGGATGATGAAGGCTTACGCCTTCACCCCGATCCCACTCATTCCCCCGGGTGGTAGGACATGGTAGGAAAGGGTTTCGGACTGCCGTGGCCCCCTTCCGGCCTCGTCAGCCGTGGTTTCGTCCGCTGGTGCACCTGCTTGCAGGGACATCTCGGACGCTCCCACTGGCTCTATGTCCTGTGGGAACTCGCTTCCAGAGGACCCACAAGGCTTTCTCGTGACGCTGCCAATCTGACGGCCAGGGGCCGGCGAAGGTCCACACACGTCACTTATTTTGGATGGTGGCGGGTCTTCACTAAGTGGCGCAGGATAAATTAAAAAATGTCCGGGCCATGCCTCTGTTCGCAGGATCGCGACTTCCTGAAGTCTTATAAGTAGTAGGTGGTGGGCCTTATAGACACAGAAACACAATCCAGATTACAGGTCGGCGGTTCAATTTTATCACCGAGGAAATGAACCCGGGGCTGTCTCTGAAAGGTGATGAACTCCTCTTGAACCGCCTTCTTACTGGGCATTGTTTAACACCAAGGCCGCCTTCGAGGCCAATTATGCCTGGGTGGGATTTGCCAGCCGCCCTTCGGAGTTTGAATGGAGTTGCCCGTACAGCGCTGGGCCGTACGAAGCCATGGGCCCGTCAGTTACATCTGAAACTTAAATTTACTACTGGCAATTGCCGTTTCAGACCCGTCGCGCATCCGATTGCCACGCATGTGTCGGTGGGGGAGTTAGTTCATATGTTTTCGGAAGTATTCGGTGCCACGTCTCCATTTTAAGACCGTGTTTTCTCAGAAAAAGTAACGACTGGATTCAGGGCTATACCACTTTTACTTTTACGATATGTCGGGTGGTTCCTCCGTAAGGGAGGACCCCCGACCTTTTGGGTCCGGTAAGAGGAGCAATCACATTACTTACCTCTCCCGTACAAAGGCCTTCTTGGTAGGGTTGGTTTAGAGTTATGCTAGAGCAGCTTAGTGGTTTTTTGTAATGAAACGGACCTCCGCATACGGCTGCTTCCAAAGAAAGGAAACTCTGATAACCTCGCAGACCCATCGTGCCAATCAGACCAATACGGTGAACGTCGGTGAACGTGCCACGGCTCATTCCACCAGAGCTGTGGCAAGTTCTGCCGCCTTTCACCGCGGCCTCCGCCTAGAACAGATCATTAATACCGTTGGCTGGCGCTCAAACAACTCCTTCATCACAACCTACATGAAGGATATGAGTCCCGAGGCTGGCGGTTTCACTCGCGCTGTCCTCGAACAGCGTGAGCATGATTAGTTCAGGGTAAAGGTCCGTTCATACTTCACTGCATTGCAGTGCAGTGCTGCAATGCAGCCTACCAAAATCGTTACTGCAATCACTTGCAGTATTGCAACGCAATGCAGTACTGCAACGAAGTTAAAATTATTTTAACTGGCGATGCAGCAAGATGCAGTGGGGTGCAGTCAGTGTTGCAGTATGCCAATTTTAGTGCAATCCTTCGCAAGTTTACTGCAACGCACTGCAACCCGTGACCTGCAGTGACCTGGGTTGACCTGCAGTAAATCGATTAGGAGTGCAGCGGAAGTGACGGAACATTGCCGTAAATTTACTGCACAGCAATGCAGTGCAGTGGAAGTATGAACGGACCTTAAGTCTACTTCCGGGACTATAACTAGGAAATCACTTATTTGGTGGACTGTCTTATTCAAAATTAAGTAACATGCCTTTAATATGACTGAAATACATTGTAACCTTAATTAAATTATTAGCCGATCAATGTAGCAGATATCAAGCAGGTTTTTATGTCAAGTTTATAGAGTAGTAAAAGGTGGGTGCTGATATATTAGCAAAATATGCCTAAAATGGTCATTTCGGCGGCCATCTTGGAAAATGGCCGACAGGGGCACATATTGCAATGGCCTGTGATTGGACAAACATTGTAACATGCATTTAGCATATTTTAATGAATAGTATAGACATAAGTAAAAGGCGGGTGTTGAAATATTAGCAAAATATGCCTAAAATTGTCAATTTGGCGGCCATCTTGGAAAATGCCCGACGGGGGTGCAAATTGAGATGGCTCATGATCTTAATCTGTTCGTATTTTTTTTTCTCTACATCTGTGCCAAATTTCATGCTTTTATCACAAAATGCACGATAGGTTAGCTATGCCGCCTCGCTATCGCCCGCGGAATCTGTTAGGAAAGTGTGCAACTCAATCGGTGACTTCCCTGTCAATCATGTTCATTCAAACCCTCACTGGATGTCAATCACATTGTCAGATTCCCGGGATTTTGTTTTGCGGTTTTGAAGTGTCAACAGGTCGAGGCATTCATGCGTGCATCATGTACCCGCTGATATATGGTATATTGGTATAGTAATAATAGATTCATATAGATCTTTTTTATATTGCAAAATTTGGAAATGAGCAAATCCCAATCTGTCTTTGAAATATAAATGAAAGCAAAAGCAGATTTTTGTGTGACAGAGTTTTATCTTTTTGAGTGGGGGGACATAATTTTGGGACGATTGCTGTCCCAACAGTAGGGACTAGTATGTGTGTGTGTGTGTGGGGGGGGTTCTTTCGGAGATTTTTCTTGATCGGGAGGAGGGGGAGGGGGAATCATTTGCCAAATGATTTCCAACAAAAGAACCAAAATAACATTTCAGTATCATAGGATGTAAGCCTTCACCTTAAACGAAATACACTGGCCTGCTGAAAGGGAAAGAATAATTTCATAAAAAGCAAAGAAAGAAACAAACAAAACAAAACAAAAAAAGAGACCTGAAAGCAAAGCTACCTTCGCAAGTTGTGAATTTAGCATGTATTCTAGAAATCCGGCAAAAACAAAACAATGGGGACAATAATTGTAAATAAGAAAGCAAGAAAATTATTACCATTTTTTTTAAAGTTTGTATTAGTAGTTCTGTAACCTGCATTTATTTCTGCCTACCGATAATAAAACAGGACTTGATTAAAAAAAGATCAAAAAAGAGAAATTCACATGGTTTTTCCTGGCATGAATATTTTTCATTGAAAACAAGAATTTCTTGCATAAAGAGAT
>JAMKCH010045609.1:0-29849 GCA_023653785.1 Ophioderma brevispina | reverse complement strand
AACCTTTTAGTGTCCGACGGACAAAAAACCACTTATTACACACAGTCCTATGGGACGCTCCATTTTAAAATTAGGAGGTCCTAGTAAAATGAAACGTACTTGTGTCCGTCGGACTCCGACTTAAAACCTAGCGTCTGACGGACAACAAAAAACAACTTTTTACACACAGTCCTATGGGACGCTCCATTTTAAAACCAGGAGTACTAGGACAATGAAAACGTTCTGAAAATTAGGGTCCGTCGGCCTCTCGCTTAAAACCTTAGTGTCCGACCGACAAAAACCACTTATTAAACACAGTTCTATGGGACGCTCCATTTTAAAACCAGGAGTACTAGGACAATGAAACGTTGAAATTAGTGTCCGTCGGACTCTCAGACTTAAACCTTAGGTCCGACGGACAAAACCACCTTATTACAAACAGTACTATGGACGCTCATTTTAAAACAGAAGGCCTAGGACAATTAAACGTTGAACTTAGTGTCCGTCGACTATCAGACTTAAACCTTTTAGTGTCCGACGGACAAAAAACAACTTATTACAAACAGTCCTATGGGTATGCTCCATTTTAAAACCAGGAGTCCTAGACAATGAAACGAGTTGAACTTAGTGTCCGTCGGACCTCTCGACTTAAACCTTTTAGTGTCCGACGGACAAAAAGAACTTATCACACAAGTCATATGGGAAGCTCCATTTTAAAGACAGGAGTTCCAGGACAATGAAATATATTCCTCGGCATCCGTCGGACTATCAGATTGAAAACTTAAATGTCCGACGGACAAAACACAAATAATAAAACACAAGTCCTATGGGACGTTCAAATTTAAAACCAGGAGTCCTAGGACAATGATAAATAAAAACATTGGATCCCGTCGGACTCTATCAGATGTAAACCTTGGTTGTCCGAAGCGGACTCTGACACTTAAAACGTAGTGTCCGGCGGACCAAAAAAAACGACTTTAACAAAAGTCCTATGGGAAGATCCATTTAAAAACAGGGGGTCCTAGGACAATTGAAACACAGAACTTAGTATCCATCAGACTCTCAGATTTAAACATTAGCGTCCGACGGACACTAAAACGACCGGACGCTCTAAAAATAATGACACCGCTTTCTGCCTTTGGTGTTTGGGCCAGGCTCCAACATAATGGAATCTGTTGGCGGGGGGGGGTCGCCCCACCTCCCGCACTGTCATACTGTGCTTCCCAACTATGCCGACAACCATTTTATATCCTGGGTGGAAAAGAGCGCAAATGGGTAGAATAGAAGGTAGAAAACATGCACAGAATACGTGCATTAAATATATCTGTTGAATATAAGAAGAACTGCATTGCAAATCTAACCCCTTACGATTAAGGGTACAGGACTTCCCAGAGCTGGGGAATTACTGCAACGGTTAGGTTGAATTAAGTGAAATATTCACAAAACAAAAGTTGAATACAATCTTGAGGCAATTTAACTTGAAAGCCGCAAACAATCCATTATATTAAGGTAACTTACAAAAGCGTAACTCTTTCCCCCAAAACCTCACTCTTAACACGCACGCCCAAAACAAACAGAGGGTACATACTACTTTGGTTTGTTCAAAAACAAATTTCCGAACCAACTAAAAAAAGCACAGGAATATTTATGAAAAACAGCACAAGCATTATAGAAAAGATACATGAATACAAATCACTTTGCTTCTCTGACGTTAAAATGCAGAACCAAAAAACGTACCGCTAACGTGCACGCTCTCGCTTCACGTGTGGTCTGCTAGGTGAGTATGTAGTGAGAGAGTGTGTGCGTATAAGAGTTGTGTTGGTTTTTTTGATGAGCGAATTTCATTGGTTTGGAAAGGTTTAGAATCAAGATTTTCTTTTACATTGATAGGACACAGCTATTTCATACCTGCATAACAGAAACTTTCCCGTGAAAGCACACTACATATTTTAGGTGAAGCACCATCAAAATGGCGTGTTGCCGCTCGCTATTGCAGAAAGCGTATGTACAAAAAAACAGTCTTAATGGCGCTTATAACGAAGAATAAATTCCAAACAAATAAATGTAAGTAGGTTTGATCACATTATGCCACATATGGTTAAAAAAAGAAACAATGCATCCAAATTGAATTTGGAATGAAACGGGTTGCCTAAATAAAAAACACTACAAAAAGATAGCAACCGCAAGCAACCCAATTTTGTTTTTTTACTTATAATACCATGGACTTGGAGAAAGTTTCCCCTAATAACCCAAAACACAGATTGAGCCATCCAGCTAAAGCCAAAATGCAATTTTGGTAAAAGGGGTGCACATATGCAAATTTTAGCAAGCCCCATATGTAAAAAAAAATGAAATTAAATGGTTGCATGCCACTAAAGAAAAAACACAACTGAAGGACTCACTATGAGCTAGTAAAAATCTCAATGCCATTGGCACAGTTCAGTAGCTAGAGGAGCTTTCATTCACCAAGTATTTAGAAGAAAATACACTCCCGGTTTGTGGGTAGATATATGATCCCAGATACCAGAAGGTCGGTTGATGTCAATGTATGTACACGTACAACCCACTGAACTGTGCCTTGGTGGATGAACATATTGTAACTCATAGTGCTTGTTGCCTGAACACAGTGAACTTGTCAGGTACTATCAATAAATAATTGCCCTGTGTATGCAAACCCTCGTTACACTAATGCTTCTCAAAAGAAAAATAACACCTATCAAAAATTTACTTGGAAATTTGTATACTAGTACTTAAATATTTATTGAAGGACTATAGGATTTTTTTCACAAGCAGATATTTAAGCTATTAAATTATTAAATATTATTTCTTGTCTTAAAAAGTATGAAACCTATATAGGACAGCATAGTCAATTCACCATCTTTGACTTGTAAGTACCGCGGTACTAAAAACTCAAATTTGTGTCACGCTGTTTAAACATGGCCTATTCATCGCTTTTTACTAAACATTAGAAAAGCAATACACTACCCATGGCTGTTCCAGTGAACATTACAGGATGGTTTACATCAAAACCTCTGCATTATCCACAAAACAGGAAGTGATATTTTAGTTAGGGTGTCCGTCTAACAGGAGAGCGTCGGCATTTTGATAGTGTACTACTATGTAGAACAAACCTATTCAATATACAGAAAAAGTCAAAGGGTTTCAATAAACGTCAACACTTTTTCATAAATTTGGTTTCCAAAAATAGGCTTGCTATGCATGCGTGAAGAGAAGTACAAGGTATTCAACGGGGGCGTGTTGATCTAAAGCTTGTGATTGGCTAGCTAGCAGTACACCACAAAATGAATTATTTATTGCAAGTACACTGTTGCTGATCAGAACCAACTTGATGGATCTACGAATCAAGATAAAAAAACAACAATTACATTATTTTAAGCCTGCATAGTTATTTAGCAACACAGTATTAGCATGCGTGCAAATTGACCTTATGGGGCATTAACAGCCTACAACCATGACGAGTATTAAATAGCCCACAATGGCATGTGAATAGGCCTATACGAGAGAATCAATCAACTAAGTGAATAAGGCCTCGACCATTAAATGAGGAATTAACGAGGCGAGGTAAGCTATGATAATGCCCAATCCGATTGCACATAAATCGGTTGTGATCCGCACCAACGGCTAATTGACATGAAAAAATGGACAACTAAGATGTCATATTGCGGATATCAATATCAATTGATACGACTTAGCTTGGTAAGCTATCAGAAACACAGTATTAACCTGCAGTCCCAACTGTTTATGTGCAAATGTCATTATAGTGGGATGGAAATTAAAACATGGACAAAACACTGAGCCACCTTCTTAGCCCACAAGCGCCTAAACATTAAATGAGAATCTAGAGGGACGAAGCATAATTATAAACCAACGTTCATGAGCTTAAATTCATGGAATAATGACTAGACCAATTGCACATAAAGTTGAAGTGTCTATACCTTGGCCTCTAGCATGTTACGGTATTATCGCATTGTATTTCTGATGATATCAATAAACCATATAGACCATTAAACTTGAATGGCGACTAGATGTACTTTAACCAGTGAAAAAAAGTCAATCACATTATTCCACAAGGCTGGTGATTTGGAGAACCTAACAGTGCCAGTGGTTTAGTGATCATCAACAGACTGAACAGTTCACCCACAACGACTGTTCCTTTGACGCTTGTCATTCGGCCTTTACAAGTTATTTTTCCGGAGATCGAGTCTCACATTTCTCGCCAAGTTAAATAATGCAATCTTGGGGAATACGCGGGGCACCACTGTGAGGTTTGTTAACCAAATTGTAGTTATATCTAGCACAAAAAACTAATAGTTAAGAGTACTCAATCCGCCGAATTCTGATTCCTACACACTGATGAATGCCGTTTAGAAATTGCCTTTTGTTACGTTTTTAAATGTGCACGGAACAGGTTCAGATAGGAAAAATCACAACATCAAAGCCTGAATTATCGACTTAAACTTTATTGTCCACATTAGAGTTAAATTATTCTGAACCGCAACGTCTTAGCCGATCCTCAAGACACTAAAATCCGTGATTTGTTTTGGAAATATAAAAACTCCTTAACGACGATCGGAAATAATCAGCACCAGGAAGGAAAATAGCCCGGTCCTATCATCGTCACGCCATTACTCACCGCAAAAAAGAAAACGGTGAAACGTCCAAGGATATATTTGCCTAATCAGTCTTACACCATTCGAAACATTTGTGAATGGCGAATATACTAAATACTGCATACAGAAGAAATGATAGGAACACATCCCTGAAGCCTTGCCAATAGTCCTTCAGATCCAATTACCATAAAGACAAATGCATTAGCAAGGACAATTTCCTTTTAGCAAAACAATTTATTGTCAAGAACCAAAACCATGGACGCTCCAACGCAGATTGATGCTAGTGACGACGGATGGCGGAGGAAAACGCCAAAGCCCGAGAGAATGAAAGCCGACGCCCATTGGTTAACGGAGCCGCAAGCCAACGAGGACGGGATTGAAGGTGGGGATGGGCTCTATGCAAAAGTTATGCCAAAACAATGACCGAGACAACTATTAGGGGTTCCATTTTAACCCATTCTCTGCAGTGGGACAAATCCGTTCCTCCGAAAAAATATTCATAAAAACGTTATTCATTTCAATTAACTTCGCGACCCCCTATAAGGGTCCGCGACTACAAAAGGTGTGTCGCGACCCCCCCCCGGTTGGGAAACTTGGGGTTAAGGGTTTGTTAGGTATAGGCCATAGAAAATATCCTTGTTTCCTGTAGAAATTTAAGAGGGGTGGTTGGTACATATGGAAAGACGAATCAACCGGAGCGGACCTTTGGGCCTGTTTTGGGGGGAAATTGCCCTAGATTCAAACACAGTTTGACATCTTGGGAATACAAAGAATAATGATTTAAATTCGAACTCACTCCTTCATAGTTAAAGTAAATCGCTTTTACTAATTAAAGAAAAATCGATTGGATCCTCTGATCTTGACTACTTATTATTCTGGTGAGTATCAGGAATGGCTTGACCCAAACATGTTTAATGATGTTTTCTTCCTCACATCAATACAAAACATCTGCTACAAATTTTGAGTTAAATCGGTCCAGCCGTTTTTGGATAGTAACAAAAATTGGGGAGTGGGAAGGAGAGGGGCAAAGCTGTCGATAGGATCACCTTCCGGTAATACCATGTGGTTTAAAAACGTTTGGAAATGTTAAATCTTAACACTTCGAATGTTTTTGTTTTTATATGTTGAGTGTTTTAAGTAAATAAACAAAAAGGATGTCATACAGACACCCGTTATCCGGCCACCATATTGGATATAATTACCGAAACATTTAAATTTCATCTGCGTCGTTGTATGCACTGTTTACGGATTGATGAATGAATTTCCTGTGATTTCCAAAGTTAGCAAGTCAGTCCCAACTTGAGGTGTGCTTTCCAGATATCTACGCCACAACTGCCGACACAATACATGTAGATGACAACGCCAAGGATGATGGCAGCTGTAATTGCTGCGACTACAACACCTACAACAATGCCAGCGACAGCACCTGGGCTCAGTTCTGTCAGGCAAAACTGATTGATGACGACATATGATTTTATGAGATGTGAGTGTGAGTGATGACAGGTAATTAGTTTATTGCAAAAAAGCAATAAACGAGTGCATTTAACACCACGCAATGATTTTGATCCCCTTGTGGGTTGCTTGCTAACCGATTGTATGGGAACAATCGTGCTTCACCCTGTTGTCTTCACAACCAATCAGCCAGTGGTGATGTATTTCCGGGGAAGCGGCCCGGCTTTCTGGAAATGGTCACTTCGCTATTGCCAACCCCGGGAGTTTATATCGCCCTTATGGCTTGTGACAATTATAAACTCCCCCCGGTGTGTGGTGACCAAGCAGAAGATCTCTCTTAATTACCTCACTTTAGGTATAAATGTTTTTGTTCGTGTCTTTGCTAAGCTCTTTTAGCTATTGGATGGGGTAATATGTAATTAGTATTTTGGGAGGTGTTATTCTTACGATTCTGATGGAATCATTGTTTGTGTGGGAAATTAAGAAAAACTTGGTCATTTGATGGATCTCACCTTCTCTAATTGAAGCATATATAATAAAGTGAAATTGATGGTAACTTAAGTTAGGATAGTGGATAGGTCAGTTCCTTAGCAAATTGCACATTGCTTAAAACTAGTTGTAAATTTGCATGTATTCCAATAAGGATCTAATTGCGACTTCAAGTGTGAAGGTAGGCGATATTATGGGATCGGTACCTTCTTTGCAAATTGCTGGGAGTGGGAACCACAGCGGCTTATAGTATTTACTGGTCGCAGTGTGACTTAGTTTATAACAGGACACTTCCGATGTGAAGTTAGGCCAGTTCTTTCCGCGGCTACCTTCTTTGGCAATGACTGAGAGTGGGAACCTCAGTGGGTTAGCTATATTACTGGTCTCTGAGTGCTTTGGAATGGAAACGGATTTGGTACCTAAAGGGTGAGTCAGAAAAAGTACAACCAAATGAGGGACTTTTAGGAAGAAACATAACAGGAATTTATGTTAGATAGTCTGTTAATCAGCTTTCACACTAAATTTTAATTTTGAACGATCAAAGCCATCATAAGGCCTTATATTGTTTGCGATGGTATCTTTTTGACCTTATATTGAAATTGTTACTACGTGGAAATCAAGCAAGTTGCAAAGAAATTCTGCTGCCAAATTGTTGCTCAAGTAGTATAATATTGATTTCTTAAATATTATTTTGTATCTGGTTTCATTTTACAGTCTTACCCATTGATGTATAACCAGGACATTTTAATTTGGGAGGGGGACAGGCGATGGGAACCATTTAATTTGGGCCATCACTAAAACACAGTTTTGCCAAGCTGCGAACACGGTTGGTAAACCTGTCAACACTATAAGATTTATGATTTCCGATCTCTTTTGGGCCAGGAGGGGGCAGAGATTTTTGGTGCTGATCCGCCCTTACCATCCTTCCCATCCCACGCCCTCACCCACAGACTGGTTTCGTCACTGATGTTCCCTGGCATTTATCCAAATGTTAATTAATGGAGGATAGCCCGCAAATACCAAGCGGAACGGTTAAACCAAGGTACACTTTGAGAGTTCCTCCAGCGTGTTGTAACTTGTTCGGTCTTTCACATTGGATACTTTCACTCGGCAGCTGTAACTTTCGACGCGTTAATCAGGTGAAGGCCGTATTTTTTTATATGAGAGCTAACCAAAACAGGAAATGTAATACAAAAAGAAAAGAAATATACACAGAGGGTTTGTATGAAAAATCGCCAATTTGGTTGTCCTTTTTTTTTTGACTCACCCTGTAAATATTGGAATACTTCGATTTTAGAATTGGAATAAATAGGGGACTAACTCCTAGCAAATATGCGGACACAGTCACATCGATTGCTTTCCGTTTTCATTTCTCGAGTGGTAAATCAATCACTACTATAATAAGGAAGGTGTTTGATGAGACCGAGAAATGATGATAAAACATAATCAAAATTAAAAATAACTTTCAATGCTTCTCACTTTTAAAATGGTTGTTAAGTTTGAGTGCAAAATTAACACATAAATGAAATATTGCTGTTGTAATAACGAATTCTAAAGTGAGTATATATTCCATGCAGTCGATAAAATATCTTGGTTTTCATTGCATACAGTACTTTATATTTATCAACTACACAAATACGTAAATCGCTGCCTTTGTCATGCCAGGGGAGGATTTTATACCAACCTAACAGCAGCAGTGGAATTCAAAATGGCATCAGCATCCGGGTCACCTGGAGTGCTAGTCTTTTTCAAGACTTAATGGTAGGAGGGTGCTCTTGCACATTTTCGAACGGTTACCACACAGGACTGACTATAGTAGCTTGATCCCGAATATTTAAATCTAACTGAGCGTTTGCCGAACATGACGCTATTGTGCAGCGGGTTTAATCCACCTACCCGGACGGATTTTGAAGTCAATAATTTATCAACAATTATCATGATATTACTGAGATGTACTGAACTTAAGGTTTTTAAGGTCCGTTCAGACTTCCACTTGCAGCAGTGGCATTACAGTGCGGATAGCAGTCTTGCCCATTACTGCAATGCGTACTGCAACAAAGTTAAATTCGTCTTAACTTGCATTGCAGCGGGTTGCATCAAGTTGCAGCAGACAGAAAGAGCAGGAAGTGATCGTATATTGGCAGTGCAGCAGCACTGCATTGCATTGGAAGTATGAAAGGGACCTTAAATTTTGTAATGTAACTGGCAGAGTTGCCATAGTAAATGCACGTAGCAGATCCCCAAATTACCATTGGAAATCCCCAATTCACAAATCGAGCAGGTCGTGTCCTCGCCCACGGTCAATGCCTCACAATCCGTTCCTCTGTCATTTCAAATCTCTATTCATTATTTTACCTTTATGACACTTACCTACCTGCTTGCACCAACACACCCATGAATCCTCTTTCGGGACCTCCAGCTATACACACGTGTCCTTTGTTTGTGATTGACAAAAAAAACAAATATACAGGTCCTCACCTTAAGGTGCTTCAGTGGTAGATGATCATTATCAGTAATGGTGATAGAGGTTATAGCTTGCGAGATTGTTCCAGGGCGTCAAGGATCCAAGGTAAGACATTGGGGAAATTACTCATCAGGTTCATCGTTTATGCATCGTCTGTCCTGTGCAGGCGAACAGCGTGCGAACTGGACAATGCTGGTATAGTCACTGAGATATGCTCTAAGTGTAAAAAAAAAAAAACTACTCACCCGAAGTGGCTGAACCAGACACTGCGGCAACATCTGGAAGTGAAGTGCAGTTTGTTATTTGATAAAAATGATTACAAACGTTATGATAGAGTGCCATCGTGGCATGTGTTTATTTTCTTTTGTTCTATATTTATTGTTTTTGACATATAAAATAGTCAATATTGCGGACACAGATCGAAATATTGAAGCCTTAATTACAATTGTTGTGTGTGGGTGCGGTTATTCTCTTCATAAGAACATTCAATGAAATTCTGTCATGAAACCTTTTAAGGATGCATGTTATTAGACATACTTTTGTTGACAGTAGAATACCACAGTGTAAATTAATAACACAACTGATAAAATACTAGTATTTTACCGTGGGACCTTGAAGAGAGGTAATCACTCTCCTTTATCCCTCAAGCATCATATGCGTGACTGTCATTTTCGCAAATAAAGATGCTGTAAATAGATTGCCGGTAATACGCAATAATAATAATGGACAAGAGTATCGGGAAGTCAAGAGAATACACTTACATTTTTAACATTCACTGTATTTACTGTATACAGGTAGAAAAGTCAATTGAATAAATTTCTGATAAAATTCTAGCGTAACAGCTCATATTTTGTTTCGAACAATTATGTAAATGATCAACTCCTTAATCCTCGTTAAAGCGCAGGTCAACTATACTAAATGTATGAATAACATTCGATTTTCAAACTCTATACAGGTGAGGCAATTGTAAACATTTTAGGCCTGGTATCTTATCCATTGTAAACTTTACACCGCTGATCATAACGTTGGAATAAAATATAATTTTACACTTTTTAGGGACTGATCTTACACTGGGTCCTTAGCCATGAAGGAAAAGGGTATATGAACAGCAGATTAAGGATTTTGTACAAGTTGTTCACATCACTCATTTTTTTGGGTGATTTTCATGCATCGAAATGGTTCAATAATTACTGTTTTATAATGTCAATGGCAGAGAGTACCACTTCTGTCAGAGGTGATGATAAATATGTAGTGTTTGAGGAAGATTGTCCCTGTAATTTTGATTGCTCGGCGTAAGGCATCCCAGCATGCTAGATTTAGGGTCAAAAGGGAAGCAAGTAGGCAATGGTATATGCTCCACCAACCTCAAGGAAATTGTCTCACTACAGAGGGCCTGTGCGGCGTAACATTTCGTCTTGCGGACGCTATTGGTTAATACATAAACCCTGTATGCATGGGCAGACAGTTAGTTTTTTCAGACGGAGTTCGGTTTCCATCCTGGCACCACCAGTGATTGTTTCCCTACATAGAATACCGGCCCATACCATCACTGGGCCGCCTCCACCTTGATTCCCGGAGGTGCTCACCAACGTAATCGACGAACCCTTTGTCTTCCATCGTGATGGTCAAGGATATGTACGGCTCTATTTGCCAATTAACACAACATTTGGCTAGTGTCTGACTGTAATCTTCTGTGCTCCCTAGCCAGCGAAAAGTCAAACAACTCTGTGGTGAACGGTTGTCGTGGGCATTTGGTCATTCTTCCTTGCTCGGTACCATGTTGAAGCAATCTCCGACATACAGTTTGGCGGAAAACTTTGATTCCATAGTGTCTTTCTCCACAATGACGAAGAAGGCTCATGTCCTTTCCGGATCTGCGGCACAAATTAAGCAGTCGGCGATCATCTCGTCTGTAGTCCATCGTGGTCGTCCTGAAGATTCTCGGTCTCAAAGAACCACTCTCGATATGTCTGAGGATTTTACAGACCGTACTCTACGATATTCCGTGGGAATCAGCGACTCTGGCTTCTTGGACCCTTCCCTTTCCGTCGGAGTGTAAGTATTCTTCGGCGTATTGGCAATGCCTTTGGACGATGCATAGCCTAGGGAACCTCTGTTAGTCCATACTTTTATATGATTGAACCCCACAAAAATTCAACAGAAACATTTGGTGTTAAGATACTGTGAAATAGTCACCAAAAATAATCTATTAAAAGTCTACCAAAATCACCCTAGTGTGAACATGTAGAAAATCAGGGGACACGGTGTACCGGGAAAAAATTAGAATTGTTCGATTGATTTAAACTATGTCCAATTTATTGGGCTACTCCTAAGTTTACAATAAGGTATAGTTTGCCCTATCTACGATTATATGGTTTAGTCCATAGGCCACAGTTCAAGCACAAGGTTTCCTGGGGTAAAATTCATAGTATGGTCAGATTTCATCGGACTGGTTGTAAACTGTTAAATTTGTCCCACTAGATCAGTAAATGTAAATAGATTCTTTGTTTTGAACTTTCTATATAGAATACAGAACTTACTAGTGACCTCCCATAGACCCTGTAGCCCCCAGTACATTTTGCGGTTCCAGATGCAACGATATTGTTGATCGTGTCAACATTATATTTTCGGGTCTGTATCCATTGAAACAACAATTTGACACCATTTATAACGAACGGATATACTCTGAAAATTTACCCCCCTTGTGACCTTGAACCTATTTTGACTCCTACTATTGAACTAACAACCTGCAGATCTGGCAAACTATACCTTTTTTTTAAAATCCTGGAAATGTAACGACCACGTTGGCATACTTTCCTTTTCGACTCGTTTTGATACTTTTCATTTCATATTTTGACGCCTGTATAACCTTACCCCCTTAAAAATAGATGTTCCACTCGCTTTGATTTTAGTAGACTTTTTGATGTTTTTTTAAAGGTATTTTCAATACATTCTGTGTGCAATTGATTGCTGGGTTTTTGCAATAGTGTTGGGTTAAGAGCAGCCTTCATTCTATTTTGAATGGCCTATGTGTCGCTGTCGTTGTAAAGCTCTGAAACTCTGAAAATGGCTCCTTGCATCAACGGCTTGGAGCAGGAAAAGAACAAACACGTCTGACATTTTTAGCTCCCATAAAAGGCACTGTTACGTAATTCAAAATTATGGGCGGATTCACTTCAACCCACCTTGGTAGTGGGGACTCATTATGTGTATATCAATTTCATGCTACTCTAATAGGTTACGTTGCATTCAAATAGACATACGTTTTAAGATTGGGTCTGAAAAAACAACATTTCGCAACTTTATATGAGCAACAGTGTATATCTATTGAGTGTCAAGGATAAAGTAGACAGATTCTCAGATGCAATTGTCGAAATAACATTTAATGAGAGACAACGAATGAATTGTTAAGAAGGTTGGTTTATTTTTCCCAGCTAAGTCTATAAAAGAAGGGAGTTTCCGTAATCTGCCATCTGACAACTTTTTTTTCTGACAACCCCCTTTATATGAATTCGTAGAAAGAAACCTTAAGGATTTAATTCTGTGAAAGTTTTACGCAATTCATAATTGTCAGAAAAGTAACAGATGGGTCGGTTAAGAAACTCCCATAAAAGAAGTAAGGAGAATATTCGAGTTTCTGTACATTCGTAAATCCGAAATTGCGAGGTGCGCAGCCGGCAATTTTGATAGAATGTACCGAACGAGGATCTACTCCGACTTAACAACCATTGCATTTTTATAACAATTGTACATCAATACGGATTGTAAAGCATAGTTTGTATTCGCATGCATTATTAATACGCTATTGAATTGATACAGCCCCGTTTTGTATCCTGTAGATTCGTAACGTTTTTTCATTTTGTACCAAACTTCTATACAGCTTTTTTGGACCCTGTACATTCGTAAACTCTTCTTTCTTGCAAACGAAATTTCTTAAACACTCGTTCATTTTGTATACCTGTACATTCGTAATGTTCTTTCACCTTTGTATACAAACTTCTTGAAACAGCTTGTCATTTGTATACCTCTAGATTCATTATTGATATTGATTATTTATTCAAGTGACCACGGGTAGCAAAATCTTATCAAGCGTTGAAAACACCCCTACACACACCATATACATACCTGTTATTGTATACCTGTACCTGAGCTTTGATTAGCTTTGGTTCTTCTCTCTACGCGTTTTTATATTTTTGGAAGCGAAGAGACAAATTGAACCAAACATTCCCGCTGAAACCTATAAGATTTCTATACAGCTTTATCTCTCCTCTCCAATCAAAGAAGATGAAATTGGATCAAATGAGCCAGAATTTGTTACTACTTTGAAGAACACTTTGGATAACCGTATGAAAGATCTCACCGAGGCAGGGAATTTCAGTAGGCGCCGTCCAAGCTGAATTATACCGTTTGAAGAGGGAAGCGAAAATGTGGGGAAATGGAAGTCCTTGGAGATAACACTCCCCAACAGTTGTAGACACTCAACTTCTTGTAAATGTTTGGAGTGCACTTTGCTCTGAAGGCTGGTATGAACATCCGGAATCTAAGGTAATGAAAATTCGCAAATATAATCTAGCCGTGCCACAACTGATACCACGGGTCAGATATACACCACCTGGTGAATTCGGCATCTTCAAACGGAATAACCTGCATTTGGAAGTATGTAGTGGCAGAATCTGAATTCACACTAAGAGTCTTCAGTAACTGAAGATGTCTCAAAAATCGTCAGCGGGGTCTAAAGCATAGAAGATGTGAATGTGTTAGCCCGGAGATATTGGAAATTGTTGTATTAAAAAGACCCTGTTAAGTGGCTAAATATAAGCGCCGTATTTGGTTCAAGAAATGATTTTTATGCATTGGTTTTTTCGTAATAAAAGCCGGATCCGGCTTTTTCAAGTCTCAGAAACAGCCGTAAAAATTGACATGTTCATCAAGACCGCTTTGAAAATAAAATCCGTGGTATTTTCCACAAATACAATATTAACATAAGGTGTATTGATATGAACTGCAATTTTAGCTCCAAAATGGGCAAAAAATAGCCTATTTTGATATGAAAAAAAAACTGATTGGTGGTCTTTAAAAGGTCATTAGGTGATGCCTGGGAATCAGAACTGCGCTGGCAGATAGAAAATCTATTTTTTACAAAACGATTAATTTTTAGCTTTAGTTCATTGATACAAAATCAAAGGAAGTGTGGCGAAAATTCCGGAAAAACAATAGAAAAAACGGACAACAGATTATTATTTCTTTTTATATCTTTCATAAAGTAGGTAACTTTTATACTGTGAGCCATTTTGCAAGCTTGCTCGATTTTGGTTGGCAAATTGAAAATACTTATTTAAGGTAACCCTAAATGTATAACTGACAGTGTAATTTTTTGCATTTGTGAAGAAGAGTGTGAACAAAAATTAAAAATTCTCTGCACCTGTATGAATTTGTATTTGCTATAAACTGACATTTTGGTATTATCATTGGTAAAAAATTACGGACAGGAAAGGATTTCAATTAAAATATAAAGTATAAAGAACAAAATAAATGTTGCATAAAGTGAAGCATATAATATTTGTGTTTATTTATAGAATCGTGAAAGTAAAATATTTTAATTTCCACATTAATGTTCTAAAAAACCCCCGCTCTTCCTTCGCTATTTCCTGTGTTCATTTTCTTTTTTTTGTACACATGGAATACCGATTGGCCCTTGTGGTATGATCATTTATGTTCTATTCAGGAAAACTGTAGATTATATTTTTTAACGATGGACTCTTTTCTGGACGAAAGTACATTTGCTGTAGATTCGTACAGACAGTTTCCATTCGTAAAAAATACCTGTTTTTTGATGACCTTGACGTCCTAGCAATGGCCTAAGTACTTTGACAGTGTAGCTGTGAAGTGCATGAGTGTCTAAATCCATATTGATACGTACGCCTTCAATGACTTCCAGGCTATTATACCATAATAACAATATTGTGATAACACTCAACAAGCATCGGAATGACCTCGATGGTCGTTTCCTCTTTATATGTATTTTTATTTGTGGGTAACTTTGGTACTTCGTATCATCGGTTACATGCCTGACTTAGTCTGGTTTCAAAAACTTCAAATGGGATTTCTATTTTTTACTGATTAAAGCTATATAATCCCCGCCTTGAAGTCTTGATACTAACTAGTTCTGTGCAAATTACACAACGGACTAATCTACCTCGTTTACACTCCTCTGTGCTTTAATTAAAATCATTTATTAATATTAATATGTCCATACAAATTTAGTAAATACCCACTGCACTTACTAACAGTCACTTCCATATCACCAAGATTTTGTGATCACCACTTCTGCAGAGCTTAACCATACTCCTCAAGAATGTGTAGGATGGGGGCTTTCCCAACCTAGGTCAACTGTATGAATCAGTTAACGATGACACAGTTTGTAAGAGATGCCACAACTATATACTACTACCTTGCCAACGCTACCATCATCTCAAAAATATTACCAAAATCGCTGGCTGCACAGCTTCGCTGCTGCTGCTTCGCGTAACTACTACGACTACGGGCTACTACTACGACTACGAACGAACCTACGACTACTGACTTACTACTACGACGAACTACTACTACACTACACCTACTAACTACTAACTACTAACAACAACTACTACTACTACTCACTACTACGGCTACTTGCTAAGCTAACTAAGGCTACTACTACACTACTACTACTACCTACTACTACCCGCTACGTACTTTTCCTACTACTCCTATACCTACTACCAAATCCTACACCCTCCTCCCGTGCCCTCCTTCCTTACTCTACTACTACCCTACTTCTACTTCTAGGCTGTTTTTTTCCTTCCCTCATTCATAACAGACGCAATGTTACTGAATAAAATATCGGCAAAACGGCTGTTTAAAATCTTAAAAAAACATCAATGCATCATTTTAAGGGACCTCTCTCTCAAATTAATTAACAAATAATCCTCAAACCGATCATCATACATTTATAGTCACCAGTGACTACATTTGGTTTTCCCCGCGATAACCTCTTTCCCGCCAGTGTATCGAAAGTGAATTTTTCTTCTGGCCCTCACCCCCCATCACAACCAATAATTTGTACGGGGAACCAACTGCTCGGCGGTCCTGTAACGGCTATCTGTTTTAAAGGCCGGAAGGTCTTCTTCCCCTTTTTGCAGATAACATGACGCTGACGTAGTAACCCCTTCTGAAATTATTTCTGTTAACAAAATTGCAGACTATGTTCTGGAATTACTATAATTCTGTAAGGGGTAAGTAAAAATTTTCCCCAAATTGTTGAATTTACATGTAAAATCGACGTTTTAATAACTGGCTAATGACTGAAATGCGACAATGAGAAAAAACCAAATACATTACTTACTTACGGATAGTTTTGGACGTGGTTGTATCGCCTTCCCTAACTACACACACACACGACAACTTCACCGTCACTTTCAATCACCACGTTGTACTGGATTTGCTTCCATTAGTATCGGCTGAAAAGCGTAGTAAAACAAATCATAATGCCATTCAGGTATTAAGGGAAATATACCGCTTAATTTATTAGGTATAATGATAAGTATGTTGAAAACGATTCTCCAGAGCTGATAATATCACACTTTAAGTACCTAAGGGGGTTTCCATGGTCCCAGGAATTTGTTTTTCGTAGATTTCTCCGTCGTGAAAAATATTTTTCCGAGTTTTTTTGTAATTGTGTACTTTATCGTTGGCGCTTTTTTTTCATAAAAATTACTAAAATTTCTGGCCGTTAATGCGATAATCGTGGATTTTGGGGTTGTTATCTTTTCCGGCCGGATGTGTCAATCCTTAGCTAAACTTTACCAGCACGCGCACTCTATAAAAATAATGGGAAACATTGTACCATCGATACGGAAATAGACCCCCCCTGCGAGAAATAATGGGCTTTATGTAGATTAAACAAGTAATCTGGTTAATAGCTGTCAACACGTCTGGCCAACATGTTTTGCCAACCATTATACCACTCACTGCCTGCAGAGCTCCTCCTTGTGAATGGCCCTGAAATTTGTTTTATATAATGTTTATATGCTGGGCCAAAGAGGTATATGGTAACATGTATGGTGTCTGTACGTGTAAATGATAATAGGCCTACATTATAACATCTTTTTGAAGTTGTCATTGTCCTCTTGTTTCTACACGATCATCAACAATATATATAGTAAAAAAGGCAAACTTAGGAAATATGCAAAATATGATGACTATTAGTGGATAAAATCCTGCCGTTATAATCACCATATAGTTTCCAGATTAAATAACATTTTTATTTTCCCAAGTTCCGTGGATTTTGCAAGACTTGTGTGCCTGTCTGGTCCACTGATCTCTGTGTAGAAAACAGTGGTCGGGTCAGTTCATTAGCCATTTGCCGCCCCCCCCCCCATGTCCAATGTAAGGGATATACAACCATGAATGTCATGTTCATCCCGCATATATAATGGTTACCACTTAAGTGCCTAGGGGGGGGGGGTTCCATAGTCCCCAATTGTTTTTTTCTTTTTTTCGGGGGGGGGCGATTTTTTATTTCTCACTCGTGAAAAATTGTTTCGAACTCTAATTTTTTTGTAATTGTTAACTTATAGATGCTCTTCTTTCCATAAAAAATACTAAAATTTTCTTGCCCGTTTAATGAGAAAATTAGCTTGGGTCCCTAGGAACCGTCCCCTTAGGCAACCAACGGGATGTGATTTTTAAAAAGAAAAATGAGCAAACCCTGTTGCCAGAAATCTTTTTTCTGCTTATGTATGTTCATAAATGCATTAAACAACAAAATAATTACATAATCGAAAAAATTACATTACCCTTTATGTGCTGAAAAGAAAGCGATTCCATCACATCACGAACGACTGCCGCGCCTTGCTGTACAAAACCTATGACTGCCCACCTAAACAAAAATACCGATGTACAGATAATGTAGTATTTGTGTTTTAATATATGTAAAAAAAAAAAAAAAAAAAAAAAAAAAAAAACCTCAAAATGATTTGCAATGCGTATGCGGTGGACAGCAATGTCCGCAGAAAATCATACTACTTATTTTGTGAGCAATTTGACGCATTTTCGAAAACAAGATTTGCCCCTAATGTCCAGACGATAAACCGGAACCCATTATATTGCAAAAAATTGCAAACCTGTTGGCCGTTGTCTTATGCCCCCTCCCCCCCCCCCAAACCAAAAAAAAAAGTGGTATGAGTTTCGATTTCATTTGAACATTCTCTCACTGAAAGTGGTTTCCTTATGGGAGGTTTCCATGAACCCCCCCCACACCAACGAAACCCCTTATTCGACCAACGTAGTGAAAACACCTTTAGGCCCCTTAAGTAGTTAATATTTAATCCCCTTTTCGGGGGCATTAACTATACAGGCATTTAGACATTTTTTCTACATTTTTTGGTTTTTGGAATTGATTAATGAAAGCTTTAGTACTGGTTTTTGACTTTTTAGGCACGCTGTTTTTTTTTTGTTTTAACATTCCTTTAATCATCGAATTGACCAAAAACAGACAAAAAAAAATGACCAATCACGATTATATGAAATAAAACATTTCATGATTACATGTGTAATTTTTATTCATTTAAATTTTTTGTGCAAAAAATAAAAAAAATAAAATAATTTTGATTATTTTTATTTAGTTTTCGTCCCTCTCCCTATCACTGTTCCTAAAAATCTTACGATTCACCATTATTGTAAAAAAGGCAAACTAGGCCATATGCAAAATATGATGACTATAATGATGTCGTTACTGTTTCTTATATCCACGGTCTTTTATTGTCTGGACAGTATTTTTGCTCTACTCATATTAGAATAGTAATTAGCGACTTGGCCAAAATTGATCTCCAGTGGTCTGACAAATCCGAGTGAATAATGTAAAATTGCAACGGAGGGATTAAATACCACATGAATGGAAATGGTTGGGGCTATAATTTCAAAAATTATTTTAAATGTTGAAAATTTGCGAGATATCTGTACGACCTATCCTTTCTCAACATACTGTTCAAATTTATCTGATTTGATGCACTGTTGTTAGAACAAAAAGCGATTAGTAAGTAAGCCACAATTTAAGCAGTTCCAAGTTTGATGGTGAATACACAATCAAGGGCATGATTAAGTACGCAGGTGCTGGTTTTTGTTTTTCCCCTTCTCTTCTTTTTATCCCTATACTTAAGTTTGGTTCATTTAACTAGTATAACTTTGTAAACTAAATATTTCATATTAAAAGCATTTAAAAGACAACACGTCTTTGACAAATAAGGGAACTGGTCTCTGTTCACAATGAAACTGACATTCTGTTTGATGTAAACTCAAGTTTGGTGTCAGTGGTTTATTTTTTTTCCCCGTGTTGTTGGGTATGTCTATCAAATAATCATATTATAACATATTATATCATATGGTCGTCAACATACATTCATACCATTTCCATTCATTTGGTATTTAAATTCCTCCACTGCATTTTGCCGAAAAGGTTAACACCATTAGTAGTTTGTAGGACCTATGTATTAACGCTAGGTACAGTACGCTGAACTTGTGGTATCACTTTTTCAATAGGGGCCGATTTAAGGTTAAACATGGGTCAAAAAAACTTTTTATGTTCCAACCAAGTTGAAATTTATGCCATACTGTCCGATAGTTCATAAGAATTCCAAAAATGATAACGTTTGTTAACCACATAAGACCATTGATTTTTGGAGTTATAGGGTAAAATGATTAAAATGGTAAAAACGGTCAAATCTTCAATTTGTCAGGGTCAACATAAAAGCTGCTACATTGATTATATATTAAAAACTTGCAAATTATTGCTGAGGGAATGAGGACTCCCAAAAAGTATAGATTTTAATTATGTTAAATGTTTACTTACCGAGATAAGAAGGTGAACGCCAGTTGGATTATGTTGCCCTATGATCCTATTTTGTCGATAACCCATGATAACTATGCATTGCAGAAACTCACAAACTATTACTTATTTTGCAAGTAGGTAGATGACCTTCCTGTCATTTTTACAAAATTGGGAACTTCTGTGTTTGCCGCTGTACAAATGGAATTTGGAGCTTTCTTACCATTTTAGCCACTTACCCTAATAAATCCCAAACAATGGTCATATATGGTGCAAACTATTAATTTTTGAAATCCTAGGCGGTCAATATGGTAGGACGTTTCATATAGAAGTCCCATGGATGAAAATGAGTTATTAAAAATTGATTCGACAGCGTGTATGATGTTGTGCAGTAGAGCTTGACGGAATGAATGCATGCATATTTGTTAACTTAAAATAGCCCTATTGAAAAGTGATAACACAATTAGTTAGTGAGTACTAACTACCTAGCATTGTTGATGTAGAGGGTCCCTATTAACTACCAAAGGTGTCAAACCTTCTGTAGTGGGGGTAGACGATGATGTTTGACGTGGGTCCATGCTCCTGCTCTCTAAGTCCACACGTCCACATCACATCTTAAATCCCTTTTCAGTCACCAGGTAGCATATAGGTTGCAAGGTTTCTATTTAGTTCTTTTAGGGATTGATTGTCGTTGTAATGGCATTTAATGACTTTATGAATTGGCCTCTGCCAAAGCATTACATGCTGAATAGCATTCGGCTAACTCTGTAGCTTTTAGTCCCACTTTTTAAAACCTTGCCCGGGAACCTAGGCTAGAAGTGACCCAGACTGAATATCAATAAATATTCATGAAAGCTGCGCGTACCTTGAAAATCGAATCATTTGGCCTAAACAGAGTAATTTTAAGTTTGATCCGATTGATGGTTCCCTCCGAAAAATGTCGTCACGCACCCCCTGAGACTTCCTAATATTTTTTTTCGTAGGACGTTTCATATAGAGGTACCATGGATGCAATGAGGTATTACAATTGATTCCATCATGCGCGTAAGGAGTTTGCAGGTAGCGCTTGCGGAATGAATGGCAATACCTCATTGCATCCATGGGACTTCTATATGAAAACGTTTTAACCTTTTTCTAGATTTTCGAACTTCTTTTCATTCGTTTCAAGAATAGATGCTAACAGTAGGCAAAATTACCCACAAAACCCCAAAAACAATGAAAATATATGGCACCTCTACCAACTGATCGTGCCAAGTCCAGATTTTTTTTGGGACTAAAGTCTATACGCGCGTACTGAATAAATTCATCGCTCGCCTACAGTTTTCCTCAGTGGAAGTTGAAATTTATCGAGCAGTCGGTGGATAAAAACGTACGATTTTTCGAATACGTTTCACATTGGAATATTGGAAATATATTTTACCAATATACAATAATCGGGAAACCTATCAAACAAACCTGGTTTGCCGATATGTGGAATGAGAGCAGGAAACAGTGAACGGCCATGGCGATATGGCGTTTCCTTATGTAATTTTGAGCTTGAGGTGAACTTACGATCTCATACAAGTGTCAGCGGGAAATTCAAATAAACCCTGGCATTTGTAAGAATTTGTAGTTTCGCTTACTCATATACATCGTAGGGAGACCCATCTTACACCGAAATCGTCATGAAAAGGGACGCAGGAAAACTTTCCAAGAGAAGGTAAAAAATAATAAAAAAATACGAAAAATACAATAAGCGGTGTAATTTATGCACCGATTTGCATAAAGGCAGCTAACAATTTTACCACGCGTTTTAATCATAGCTCCCATGGGTTCCACAAAGTTAAAACTTCGAATATGGCTCCGTTTCGTGATACACACTATATCTGCTAAAATTCGCAACATTTTCGGATGCCCCTGCTTTATTTGTTGGTAAATGGCTCTCCCATTGACCCTCCTATGAAGTTAAAGGTTGACCCAGAGATTTCGAAACTTAATTTTTTGTGCAGTAATTAAAAAGTCATCCAGAACTAAAGATATCACCTTAATCATTTAATCCAAGTTAGAGATGAATCGGTTTGTTCGTTTTCAATGCAGTAAACATTTAGTACAGTAAAAGGCCATAGTATGCTTTGTATAACAACATTCTGGATCCTACAGAAGTTGTAGTTGTATTCGCCATAGAGACATAAAATACCAAAGTTATATTACTTCAGAAACGATCGGAATTGCAGGATAAGATAATGTATGCATTCCCGCGAGCACGCACGCTCACACCTACACACACCACCACACCACACCCACATACGCGCGCTCACACATACCACGACACACCCACCACACACCCACACACCACCCACACACACACACACACACAACACACACACACACACACACCACACACCACACACACACAATTGACTAAAGGGGGGGCAGGTGGCATTTGTGGCAATTTCTGGAAAGGATGCGGATGTTACTGCCAGCATTTACCAAACTTGAATAGCATGTTATCATCAGCTCAAAGACCATTGCTATTGTATATGATGTGCTAATCCCAGCTAATCCCTCTTCACTGGCCATTTCAATATCTTACTACAAGCCTCAGTACACTGTCTGAATCCACGGTCTTAATGCTTTGAATTGTGTTGCAAAACTGTTAGATACACTTTACCATCTGCAGGGATGTTGAAACAACATTGCTTTTCTGTTCCCGAAATTGCCACAAACTGCCACCGTTCCCCCGGGACGCTTCCTTTTTTACTGTTTTTTCACAGATGTAAACATTCAAATTGTTTGCATACTCGTGGAAGTTATTTCAGTAAGGGTCCCCTTTTCATTATGTCCATTTTTTGTTCATGCTTATGATCCCTTTAAGGTTTTCAATGTACTCGAATCATGAAATATCCCTTTTATCAAAGTAAACTGAGCAAGTATAACGTCAGAACCCAATTTCGCAAACTTTAACCCTCGGACGCTTACCAAGCCTCTTTTTTGTAACACAGATTACCTACCGGGGGGGGGGGGGGGGGGGTTACCACCCTTCCCTCAGAATTCGTTATAAAGCACCCCGATCTCATTATTTTGATACCAATGGATTAGCTATGGGCCTCCTCTTTCCATTCATACAAAAACAAGTAGGACATACCTACTATGGCGTCCACAATGACGTCATAAGTCCGCGAGTCGTCCAAATTTGGATTTTCCATAGAAAATAGGCGAAAATCCGATTTTGCGCTAAAAACGCGGAATATTCGGAATTTTCCTGTGTGCGATTTTCAGCTCCTACACATGATGGCAATTGATTAGTTTTACATAAATATAGAGTTTTTAGAGCCATACTGGTTGCATAAAAGTTCAAAAAATAGTCCTTGGGTGGCAACCACCCCACCGTACCCTTGACTTTGAGACGGCATACCCCTAACCCCGGGAAGGTGCTACCTTCACATTGTTTTTTTCGCTAAATGACCGGAAAGGATGGAGAAATGATTAACCATGAAGCTTTTTACGAAAGCTTTTGGCATTTAGGCGCACCGGAGCAAAGTTTACAGGGGGGGGGGGGGGGGTTTAACACCCCGCCCCCCTTGGTTTATAACCACCATCGTTGTCACGAATATGGACGTTGATGCGGTAAGGAGTTTGCCTCTATTCCATTAGAACAGGTTAGACCCTCTTGATCTGGCAGGTGAGGGTGAAGACTCGTCATTTTCAACCTGGTCGTCATCTTCCTATGTTTACTATGTAGATTCAGTGTCCATCGTCGGCCTGGAACGTCACACTATTACTTGCATGTAAAATACTAAAATCAATCATCCCCTGCTGTGGCACTACAATCTCGAAATCCTACCCGCATTGACCAATGATATAGATTTTATTGCTTTCATAACTTTAGTCAAGAACGAATCCAACAATTCTTATTTCATAACTAGAGCGACAATACAAGGTAATACAAATGCAAATGTGCGCCCGCAGGTGGAGTGCCATCTCTCTGTCCATTGGCGTAATTTGGGGCAGACATCATATAATGTTGCTGTGGGGGGTTTTGCCACTCCTCCCCGCCCAGCGAGTCTGTTTTGCATTCCCAGCATATGCCGGTACCCATTTGTCCTCCCTGGGTGGAGAGAGGCAAGCAAGGTAAAGTGCCTTGCCCAGTGCACAACACAACAACAATTGGGACAGCGTGGCTCGAACCCACAACCTTTGCTATGAGGCGAGCCCGCGAATCCACTGCACCACATGTGCCCTCAATGCATAAGGTATAATTAACGTGATATTCCAGAAGATCCGGTGGTGGTTCATAACAGAACTACCTTCTTTTATTACACATATGGGCCCGGTTCTATAGAGGACCGTCCAAACTTGCTATGCCGAAAATTATTATTGATTTTAACACTCCTTTCAATTTATGGGTATTTTTATATATTGGAATCTTCAAGGCGTTGTTTTAAAATTTTTAAATTGTCCGGATCCAAGATAATATAAAACAAATAAGCGCTATTTTTTGACAAAAAAGGATAGTTATATATAGATCACTAACTTCCCTTAAATGCTTCAAAACCCACCTGACAAAAATCACGAAACGGAACTCCTGCCATTGGCTTAGTTTTAAATTGCTCCTAAGATCTGACAACAAAAATAACGCTACCACCACCACAAACCCTCACTTTTTTTGGCGGTGAATTTTTCCTCTGGAAGTTAGGGATATATTATTATCACTACCAATTTCAACTGATTATTTACTACTTTTAGCAATCAATGTATTAATTGTGAGACATTAGCAATCTCTTTCAATAATTTGATATCAATCACATTATTAACAATTCATGATGGCTCCCAAATTTATATCTTCATTACTAACAGCTTTGCCAAGAGCGTAATGATTGTGTATATCCCTGCAACTCATTCAGAGCAGTTAGATTCCTAAACATAATAAAAGGTTTATTGATATCTGCAAGATGGAAATCCTAGATGGCGGCCAATATATAGCTGCGTGAGGAGTAATGGTCAGTAATTCATCTTCGTTTGTTGTGTTTTTTAGTTGTCTAATTATTTTTCCACAAAATCCCAGTAGACTACTTAAGTACTCATTACGTCGTTTATATATTAAATGTCCCAAGATGGATGCCATGGATGCCTAAACCTACCAAACATAGAGTGTCGCCCCTCTGGTTACGGCGCGCTGGCATTAACGAACTCAAAGCGCAGGTCTACGAATCACCCCGGAATAGGTATTGATTTAAATCACACCAGATTAACCGAGTAAAACTACAAACGCCATATGGTGTTGGGAACTACCGATTTGTGTGCGCGCATCATTATCTACCATAATAAATCCTAGCGCGGATACACACTTAGCATACGCCTTCTAAATTTGCATATTTTCCGTCGTACTGGATGAGCTAGCTTTTACATTTGTTTTGTTTCGTAATGGGGAGCACATTGCATTACTTAAAATATTTTCGTTTTGTAAATAATTATCTTCCAAATAATACATTATAGGCATTCATTTATTACGTCCCCACCTTTTGTTTTTTATCTTTTTCTTGCAATTTAAAACTAACCAATGGCTCTTGGTTTTGTGCCACTCCTCTCTGTTATGTCATTCGATTGGATTCATCTCCTTCGCTTAATGACATGGTTTTGTCCCGGAACTCTCAGTACCTTCATCATCATCCGCTAGTGACCACTTATATCGGGCTGAAATGCAAAAATTTAATTTTCACCATCTTCCTCTTTCATACCATGACATCAGCTATCACTGTTTTAAAATGGATTTCGAAAAAAAAATAACTAAGGGGCAAGTTTAAGATACTTAAAACGTTGAAAAATAATTAAACAATTGACTTATTGCTTTATATGTCCAAATGTACAGATACAACATGGTAAGCTACTGTTTTCAGTCTATCACCCTCACGAAAGGTGAGGTGATAGACCCGTATGCCAGTACAAAGGGGATATATGGGATGCCCTATTTCCCAGATATAAACCTTGTAGTATTTGTTTAATAATGGGAATGAGGTTGTAGGGAACATCCCAACAGTTATAGGAAAATTTCCCACAGGGAAATAGCACTAGTATAGGAATCACGCCAATGAAATAGCATTCTTAGTTATAGTACTCATGAGGTGTAATAATACCAACAAAGATTGCATACAATCGTTGTCTTCAATGATGACAGTTGCCGGTAGATGGTGCCTGCACTGAACTGCAAACTGATGGCTGAAGTGATTCCAGACTATCTTGAGACTCGTCTTCTTCGTAACAGTTGTCATCTACTATGGTAACGTAACCATACTAGTGTTCCGTTGAATGGTTGTGGAAGAGAAGGACACGGTCACTGGTTTATTATCAAGCACCAGACTGCGCAGTTCCGTCAGCAACTGTTAAAGCTTGAAATCCATTCCAATTAATACCGAATATAAGATGTTATGCAGTCGATTACATTCAGGGGTTTAACAACACTCAATTGTATATAATACTTTTAAAGTAGGCACTATTACAGGATTAACAACAGGTAGATACTCATCAGATTTTAGCCGGTATTATCTGGTACGCTGGAGTATAAGCTGGACCCCCAACCATAGCTCCAAGAGCAGTCTGCCAAATGGCAGCTTTTTGGAGTTCTGATCTTTTTACTTATTGGAGCAAATGTAGTCCCTTGATTTTAAAGATTATAAGGCGTCACCTATTTAAGATACATTGTCCACTTACCCAACATCAAGAATATCAAAAGAATCTCACCGGCTGTTCCTGCCTGCATTAGTCCTGAGCCGTTGCGGTTCCGAACCTGAAGCGCAGTGGTCGCCATCCTCACTAATGGGGTCAATTGTATTGATTGAGTACGTTATCGCTAGAAAATGAAATCAATAATTTAAAATGGTGATTTACTGCTTATCCCCTTGTGCACTTGTGTTAGTATGTGCTTATCATAAACGGGTTTGCTAATTGTTTCTTACAATACTTAATTTTCATTTTGAATATTAATCGAAATCTGTTAAATGTATACATTCATGTGTTCCTCGGCTAGTGTATCATTACTTTGTTTAGAATTAACGCTGTAAGAATTTACATAGTGACGTATTTATTTGCTTACCATATACTCATGCTGTTTTTTTACCAATTATTTCTTCATGTAATAAGGAAATCCCAGAATCGAAACTTTCATTAGCTGCCACTGATGTCCAAATAAAAATTTGTAAAATGTTGCAATTCGTACCCTGTGTACCTACCTTTGTACCCATGCTACGCCCTACAAAAAAACTCCAAAAAGTTACTATTTATTTCTTTTGATGGTTTCTGGTGCATTTTTTGGTGAAAAATATATTTCCTGAATATTGGTAATCTTCTTTTGTAAAGGTCGGCCCAACTATTTGTCAGCGGAAAAACGTTTGGCAATCAGTGGTCATTTTGATGTTAGAATGCTTTTTTTTATTTGTAACAGGAACGACCCATGGGATTAATATTTGGGGCGAAAACGACCTAGGGTAAAGGTTCCTTAAAGGGCATGGCCCAATCGCTATAGCCTCCCCTAAACCCCAGATTTTACCGTAAGGGGTCAATATTTTGGTGTCCGGATGCAAGCTACTATTTTTCGCATTTACCCTGTGAAATCGTAGCCTAATGTTTGGTTTTGAAAGTTAATAATTCCTCCATTTTGGTCGACCGTATTTTTTTTACAGGTACGCTGTGGTGTTTACAAAATCACGTTGTGCTACACTTAAAAATAAATTGACAGATACGGATGTGGATTTGAGGTGAAAGTATGTCATCGATTCAGATGAAAACTGTAATATCAAAGCGGGCTCTAGAAGATTCAACCCATCGGGTCACCTCTAGTACTTTTTCCGAAGGTATTGGCATTATATGAGGGGAATTCAGTAGGTCGAAATTAAAATTCCACGCTGAATCTATTGAACACTCCAGGGCGCCTCAATAAAAGTGTAACACTCGAAATTGCTTGTTTTATGCATAAATCGTGTCGTAATTTATAAAAATTCAGATAAAGTCAATTCCGATAAAGGACCTATCTTTCCAGTACAATTTACCCCATCACGATAGCTTTAGTCAATCTGGGCATATACGCACTTGTTTGCCGTGTAAGGGAAATCTCACTTTGCCACTTTTCAATATAGCGATAGAAACACACTGTCTGAGTAGCATGTTCAAAACAATAGCATGTGTAAAATAACAGCATCCGTAAAGACATGTCAATGATAAAATCTGTAATAACTGATTTAAATAATCTCTTACTAATATTGCAAAGTCCATAAATAAAAATATGCACAATTTCCATTATTTGGAGTTGATAAATTGAATCAGTGCCACACTACTTGACACTCAAAAAGAGAATGTATGCCAACACAATTCACATGTTATATGGCACGGCATGAGCATATCTGCAAAAATGTTCACTTGAAACGAATACTGGTTAGTTCATCTGAGGTTCAAATATTTGTTTCGATTTGTGCACAAAGTTAGTTCATGATCTAAGTCTTCTTCTGTTCTTGAAAATAAAGTCCATAATCTGGGATGGGATGAAAATAAAAGTTCTAATCATCTGCTCACTTCCTCTTCCTTCGACATGACTACCTCTCGCTGAATGCAGGTGGCTCGTGAACGCATTGCCTCGGCAGCCCTCCCTGCAATCTGCTGCGGTGAGTTGATTGCACCTCGTTGCGATCCTTATTTGCAGCTCTGAAGGTTTTGCATTGACCTTTCAAATCCATATGAGGTTTTACCCGCCCAGCGACGATGTTGCAACTTCGGTAACATGGAAAAACCAATCCGATTGTCCATTTTGGTCAAATCTTTTTTTAAGTTTGAGGTGATGTTTTTAGAAGTACGTACGATCTATTTTAAGTATTTGCGATACTTGCAAACCGGGACAATATCGCCAAACAGGTCGTTTTGTCGGGTTACGAAAATGCCATATGGGTTTTGCTCGTAGAGGTCAAACCTGCTATATGAGGTTTTTCCTGCCAACGACGACATTGCTTTGAAGTTATGTCTAAAAACTGCAAAATTCCATTGACTTTACATGCACAATTTAAATCCAAGGAACCATATCAAAAATTTAATGAAAAGCAGCCAGAGATTCGTTCTTAGCAGCCAAAATGGTCATAGAATCCACTCGTTTAAATAGAGATTTGAAAAAAAATGGTTTACTTTGACCACTCTATTTAAAAGTGTCATTGACCAATTGAGAATAAGTACTATTTTACGCCCCGTGAAGTCATCATGGAATAAACAGACTCTGGTGAAAGTTACGGGCAAGCTCTGGACAAACTAGCTGGGTTGTATATTAAGATATTGCCAAAGATTGTTTGCACTTGCAAGTATTGAGTACTAGTACATGTGGAACTTGTTTTTGTGAAAATCTTAATATACAATCTGCAACAAAGGTTTTCTAAATCAAATGTATGAAGATTCCAAAAATCATGGGTGTCATTTTTTTAAAAATGTGTTTTGATGAATTCTAGGGGGGCAAAGGTTTACATGCGTTTATAAGGGGGGGAAAATATAACAGGGGGAAAATGTGTTTTAAGTATACCATCATGTTCATTACTTTCAAGGTTACAGAAAGGTCAGTTTGCCTACGAGTGTTATCGGACAAGATTACAAGGTAAAACGGGGTTTTTTTTTTCAAGTCACACTGGGGGTAAAATTTCAGATCATTCGGTTTTTTCTAAAAATGGTGCCAAAATTTTGGTCTTACTGTTCAGAAGCCGAAAATATAAAGGTTGCGGTTGTCAATGACGTTTTGAATAATAATTAAGAGGGAAATATGGCGTGGTCACAGGGTATTATGGGCAGACCACTAGTTATATTCTAAAAGTCTCCTTGAAAGGGAAACACAGAATATTTACATGTTCTTATTAAGTATGACCCAATGAACGATTTAAAAACCAGTTTCAACAAAATCGGACCATTTATAATATGACCTTGAACTTGCTTGAGCCTATTGTACTAAAATAATAGGTCGTAAATGATGACA